>BJBW01004381.1:0-36903 GCA_004320125.1 Scolopax mira
AAAGGCAAACCCATCCGTGGGATTGCATTCGCTCAAGGACCTGGATGTACTTGGTGGGTAATGCGAAAGGATGGGGAAGTTCAGTGTGTACCACACGGAAACCTGATTTTGGGCGAGAATAGCTAATGAATGAAACTACTGACAAAAGGGACTTTGAAGACTCGAGCAAAGGTGTAGCAGCGAAGGGATCAGAATTGCCCTCAGCAGCTGGTGCCCAGCAACTTCATTGAGACTGACATCTCCAACCCGTGGAACATGGACATGAGCTGCACCGGATACATCAGCCACAAGCCCCAGAGAATACAGCATGTGACAGTCCATCCCCACACACACACATTGTCTTGCATGCCCCGAGAGACTGTTCTAACAGGAGCTCAAAGTCATGGGTTAAAGGAACTCGACAGACATTGCTTGTCCTCCCTTGCCCTTCCAAAAATAGCAGCCAGGAAGTTTAGCTGTGTGTAAGTTAAAGTCCAGCCTCTTTGCTGTTGTTTGGTCAGCTCTAATTGGCCTTGCTCTTGCTTCATTTAGTTGCTCACATAATTTTCAATTGATTCCCTGACTCTCATTGTTTTTCTGCATATTCCCATGTTGTCTTTTGGTTAAGCCAATTGCCACTTACTTCCACCCATTCTGTTTGTGCCTTCATCTCCTCCTTTTCTCCCCCTCTCTCCTGGCTCTTCCCTTTCCTTGGGACTCACTCATTCTCCTTGTTTATTATTTACCCATCTTGAAACATAGCCCAGATCTCTGACTTGCAGCTCCATGGCCCAGATGCCCGCTGTTTCCTCATCAGGCTTTCAGGACCAGCTGTTTCACACAGGAGTAGATAACTACTGTAATCAGCAGCAGGAGCTGCTGCCTCACCTGTGAGCAGCCCATGGGCTGCATTTCAGTGATACAGGGTGATACAGGACTCACTATGGGCAGGTTTGTTTGTGCATGGCACAGCATTAAGTAGGTGCAAGCCATAAGAAGACACTGGTGCGCACAGAGGCAAGTCCAACTTGATGGTGTACCACCAGGAGCTCTCCTACCTGTGTCCCTGGAGTGAAAAAATACCGCTTACCAGACTTGTCTTCTTCTGAAGGAGATGTTGGCTCCTGGCTTTGTTGAAGTTACAGCCCTGCTTGCCTACTATGGTAGGCTCTGTACGTACACCAGGTGGATACTGTGCTGGCATGAGAGCTGCATGCTGTGAGACCTGTTTGGATCCAGATGTGGCCTGACGTGCTGAGCCCTCAGTTTCTTCACAAGGAATTTCAAGCAGTCGGAAAATTATATCGTAACCTACTCGACCTGTGCCTGTATGAAAATGCCTATTGCTGATAGTTAAATAACAGCAGGTGAGCATAATGCAGAGCAGATCATGAAGTTTTCCAGTAAGCAATCTGCTGGCAGTTTACACTGCTGCCATTGCAGAGGTGTCCTCTGTAGCAGCACCACCAACAATTGATAAATCGATCCACCAAAGTTGCCAATAACTACAGATTTTTAAAAAAGAGAAAGTTTATTTTAATTATATTACCCGGCTCATTAGAAAAAATGTATGTAATTAGAAGAGGATAGTCTCTGCCATTGCTTTGACAACGTCAAAGTTCCTGGTGGGTTTGCCATCCCCCATCACAGATCAGAGTCAGTTGTTGCTCTATGCTGCAGCAGTGTCATCCTGGTTGAATTTAGCCTCCCCATGCTTTGCTGGATGGAGAATTCCTTGAGACATCACTTGCTTAGTTTTCCTCTCCTTCCTTTCCAAGCCAGCGGCATGTAGCCCAGTCTTCGCAGCAAGTGAGGCAGTGTCAGCTAGCAAAGGGAAAGGGCAGCCTCAGCCCAGCATCCAAAACTCTCTGACAAGAGATTTTTGTCAGGTCCCTGTGTCTCCTGGGCAGCATCTTCCACTACCAAACCGCTGGAGGTAAAAATGTTGGGACACTACAAATATCGCTGTTTAAAAATGTCCAGGAGGAAAGCTGTCATGGCCTTGCAATAAAGATGGCAGTTTGTTTATTGTGAATAGTAACCTGAAGGGCACCATTTGGGAAGCCCTGTTGCGGAGGAAACCTGTGTGCCTTCCAGGCACATCACAGGGTACTCTGTCTCTTCCCAGCCCTACATCACAGACTTTCATGCCCTTCTTCCACAGTGCAGAGCAGAGATATTTGCCTGTCACTTTACTTGCTTATGCTTTGCAAGGAGTCCATGTTCTTTTGGAGAGTGCAAATCTCACAGAGGGGGAAGCAGCCATGTAAATGCCTGGCAGTGGGCAAGGAACACTTTGAAGAGTATGTAAGTGCTGCTGGACCCTGTCCCAAGGATACTGGCTTGTGAAAAGAGCCTTGGCCAGCCTGTATGGCTGGGGTCAGGTTCTCTCCTGTGTCTGAGAGCTGCCACAGCAGAAACCACCAGCTCTGTGATGCTGTCCAAAGCGTGCAAAGGACAGGCGTCTCATTCTAAAATCACTTCTCCTGAGGTTGGTATAGAAATTACATCCTACCTCTTGCTGGTTAATGCCAATATCCTCCAAGAGAGCACACCTAATTGCTGTACGCGGTAACAGGGTACTCATTTTTAGCCTTTGCAACAATAGACAGATCTCTGGGGTGCTCCTCCAAACCAAGACCAGACCTTGAATGGACTGTCATTAAAGTGAGGGGATTTTTCTTATTTGTGTTATATGCAAAGTAAAAAACACAGGTTCCTTCCTGAGCAAAAGACAGCCCAGCACATTTTTATCCTGTCTGTAGTGTAGAAACACCTCGAAGTCTATGTAGGTTCTACCAGTCTGGTCATCCTGGACAGGCAGGAATGGATGGCTCTATTCTGGCATCCACAGATACTGCAGTAGGATGTGAGTAGGCCAGGTGTTGTATGGATGTGAGGTGAGTAGCCAGCTCATAATCCAACTACAGGTTACCTGCCTTTTGGAACAATTGCTGCCTAAACCATCAGTGCTACCAAAGTGCCTACCAGTGCATGCATCTGCTGATGTTGTGCAGTCACTGGGCACACCAAGACCGGGCGGGAAGACAGCACAATGCCTTGAGATACGTTATTGAATGTAAATGTGGCAGGAAGTCATTAAAGATTTCCTGAGCTATTCCCTGGGAAAAAATTAACTCCAGACTCTGGCATAGTCAGAGGACTTGTGCTGCCAGTGCTGAGAAATCAAAAGAAAAATTGCTCTAATAAGCCAATGTCAGCAGCTTCAGCTGGGAGCCTTCTGCTCCCTGTGCAGACGGCTCCTGTGCCCACAAGGTTGGGGTGTTGCTGGATGACAAGAACACATGCCAAGGGGCATTTTGGAACTTACTTACTCCAGGCAGGGTGGACCAAGACTCCCTAAGGCTCTAGGGGATAAGAGAGGTATGGACATAGCCAGGTCTGAATTCTTTGTCCCCAAAGCTTTGTAAATCCCTATAGGTGAAAATAAATGACAGCTGCTACTGAACTTGATCAAGATGTATATGGGGATTTTTTTATGATTTATTTTCTACATGCTATTTGAATTTAAGATGTTTGTGCCTTAAATTCAGAGCCTTGCTCACAAGGCTGCCAAAGACAATACAACTTTTTATCCTACTGGATCTGTAACGAGCAGGAGTCATTTCTAACACACAAAATACCATAAATAAACTGTCTCTCTTTCCAAAATTAACATTTATGGTCAGAATATTTTTTCTTTCTCCACGGGGAACAGTTATAGAATTGTTAGCCACTAAGCTAGAGCAAGCTGGTCTGCCCTGATGTTTGTGGATAAGAGCCAGGAAACATACTTTGTCCTGTCTGTTTAGCTTTACCAGTGTAGCATACTGCATAGAAACCAGTAGTCCTTTTTCCGCCCATTGTTGATTAAGGTACTAATTTAAAAGGCCAAAAGATTTTTTTTCTTATCTCAGATTCACAGTATGTACCTTACATATATGGCTTTAACTCTCTTACCACAGGAGAGAAAGAAAATACAGCTGAAAAATTACACACAGAGAGAAATATTCCCTGAGACTGGTGACACTGGTGTTCAGCCTCAGTCTTGCTGAGAAGGCTTCCAGGCAACACTGCAACAATGAATTTCCTCCGGAGGCGTCTCTCAGACAGTAGTTTTGTGGCAAATTTGCCCAATGGCTACATGATGGACTTGCAGCGCCCCGACAACTCCACAAGCTCCCCAGTTTCTCCTGCCACAGAGCGAAAGCATCCACAGCCACTGCAGCCCTCACACTCCTCTTCTACTGGCGCCAGCATCTTCAGCTCCATCTCCAGTGCCATGAAGCAAACTACACAAGCAGCTGCAGGACTAATCGATCACTCGGCCAGCCCCATGCCACCTGTGGCCCAGAAACCCAAGATCCTCCTGGTGATTGATGATGTGCACACAGACTGGTAAGTCATCACGGTCCTCCCTGATGAATTTAGCTCTATAAAGTTTGGGGGATGAGAGGGAACTTGGAAGCATGAGGCATCTGCAGGGGGCTACATGGATACTTTCACATCTAGGCCACCAACTCTGGCTCTAGCTCAGTGTGTGAATGGTGACTTGCACAAACAGCACAGTAGGCTTTTCTCATATCTTTCTTGAAAAAAATGTTCATCTGATATTCGGTGGCAAAATTCTTCATAGTCTCAATGTAGGAGCAAGCATAAGGTGTTCCTGGCTCAGCAGACTTAGCTGAGCTGTCACATTTAGCAATGATCATAGCTGAAGATGTGTTATTGGTGTGGTTCAGAACCTGTTTGTACTGTCTTTAAAAATTAGATGGGACTCAATCTCTCCAGCTCAATCTCTCTTGAGCTTTTCTCTGTATACAAATTTATACATAAATTATGAAAAGATAACCCAAGCTTACTACTACCATTAATAATGACTGGAGCCCATTTTCTGGTAAGGGACCCTTCACCCGCTAAGCATAGCCGATATTGGCAAAAGGCTCTCAGGCTCAGCTAAGCCTCACATTTGTCTTGTTCATGCAGGTCTCTATTTACAAACAAAACTCTGTAAGTTTGTTTGGGATACTGGGCATCAGAGGACACTTTCCAAAGGGCAAGACAAATGAAGTCTTTTGAAATGTTAGAGAAATGACTTACTACTTGCTATGTACTCCTTTTCAAAGGTTTAGAAAACTTTAGGCAAGTTGGCTGAGAGACTTATTTAGGGGAAAATCCAGATCACGTGTTGAGGAAATGCTCATTGTTTTGTCTGCCAGCTTGTCACACCACAGAAAAAAAACCAGAAAGAGTAGCACAAGCAAGGGGTATTGAAAACCTCAAACTGAAAGAAGTTAGCAGGTTACCAGGTCTTGGACAAGGGAGATTATTTTTATTGTTCTTTTCATCCCACCCCACTCTTCAGTAAAGTTATCACCTTTGGTCTTCTCTGCTTTCCCAAGAGAGTGGGAATAAGGTGGGACCTGCCTCCTTGATTGTGTCTTCACAAAGCAAGAGCTAAGCTCTTAGCTAAAAAGGAGCAGCGATTGAGTAAACTAGGTCAGGCTTCTTCAGCTTACTTTAAAAGAGGGAAAACAGTGGGATTTTTCTCAAAGGAAAACCAGCTTTTTAATTGAGTGGGAAAATACCTGATAACATGGTCGTCATATCAAATGTTTCACTGGTCTGTTTTATCACAGTAGCAGCCTCTTAACACCAGATAGTTCAGTCAGTAACACTGGTCCTGTTCAACTCTGGTCTTTCCTTCCTGGGTACACTTGCAAGTCTCCAGGAAGGCTGATGCTCACCAACCTCCATATCTGCTCAAGGTTTTTGCAGTTCCTTAAAAATGCTGCCAGGTGGCAGTCCCTTAACATAACATCCTCCAGCTGAGGATGGGAATGCCTCTAATGCACAGCTCTAGAATCTGGGTCTTAGCCAGCACTGCTTAGTCCAAACACTAATCAGAGAGGAAAGCCCTAGCTCAACTGCCAATTGAGGTTTTCTTTGAGATTAATGATTCTGAAGGTAGTCTAGGCAGGGGAAAGAACGAGGAGGGATTGGACTCTGTTGCAATATTTTCACATTTTAAAATACACACTGCATTCAATTCCCAGTCTTTATATCTCCCAGCTGCTGTTCTGTCATGCAGACATCATGGTCTGTGAGCTGAGCTTGCCCAGGGAGCAGCAGCTGAGAGATAGAAAGAGGAGGTATGGCTATTCATGTTGTCTTCACTCCTCAACTTGTGTGTAAGCACTCCTTGCATCCTGCTGTCTTGACCATCCTTCTGCTGTCTAAAACTTAGCAGTTTCTACACATGATAGGGGACTCCTTTCATTTCTCCCAGCTCTTTGCCTTTATCCACAAGCTTTCAGATATCAAATAATGCTGCTTGCAAAGGCTCCCTGCCTTGCAGTCAACCTTCAGTCTCTCTAAGGTTGTGAGGGCAATGAACAAAATTAGTGTATATATTCACGACCATATCCTGACATATGTATGACATGAAAACAACATAACTAATCCTTGCCTGCCACAGGTTTCCATGCCTCTTTGTAGCACAGACAGAAACACATGCCTAGAAATTTCTCCAGCCTAAAGGTAGCATGCTGTCCTTTCTGAGAGAGTATAGCAATGCAGCCACTCCAGTAGGCCAGGAGTGCTACTTGGCAGTTGAATTTTTGTGTCTCCAGGGAACTCAGTGAACCCTTGAGAGCAGTGGCTCCATGGATGTTTATTCTTGGTAAGGTACTTCTGAGCAATGCCAGTCATCTTCTTGGTCTCAGCCAGGGTGTTATGTCAGCTCAAGCTGACCAGCGCAAGGCAGAAATGTTTGCCTTGTGAGAGCACAGCTGAAGAAGCTGGTTATCCAGGAATTTTGGCTGTCCACTCTGCATCATGTATGGAAACAGCCCCAGACTAGAGGGTGAACAACAACTTATTGTTACTTCTGTGATGGTGATTTTGAGTTTGGAAGAATCATCATATTTGTAATGCCTGCTCTGCCTGCTCTGGCTCTTGCTACTTGTGAAACCTTTGTACTTGGTTCTCAAGAAAACCTTCCCGTCTCCTCTTAAAATGGTTAACTCTACTAGAAAAGATCACCAAAAAATAACTGCTGAAGCACTACCTTTATTTTAAGGGTGGAGGGCTCCTCACCCACACCAAGTGAGGTGGGGTTTACAACAAGGACTAGCTTGTTCATGGACAGGAAGAGTGAGAGACAGTGGCATCTGCCATTTGAGTTCTCTCCTCTACATTAATACACTTTCATAATTGGAGACTGTAATGATATTGTCAAGCCAGGCATTAATTTATCATCACTGTTTGTATTACAGCAGAGACAAAGAGCTGCAATTGTGGATGTTGCACAAGTGCATGATGAAATGCTATAACAAGAAATAGGCAAGTGCATGTTGAATGTACAAATGACAAATAGCAATCCTTTCTATTTTTAAGGAGTTACTACTGTGTCTCTTATGACGCAGTATAGCACTCATCTTTAGAGGTCTGGAGGAAGCAAAGTGCATCCTTGGGAATCCATGGCGTTGCTTTCTCTGTAAAATCCTTAGCACTCTCGACATGCAATATGCTATGGTTTATTCCAAAGCACTATAAAAAATAATGTGAGCTCCGCAGAATATGATCAGCTGCTTTCTGCATTAGCAGAAGTAAAAGAAAGGTACATTCTATTAAAAGTGAGGGAACTTACCCAGCTTTCTGTTAAAGTGGCAACATCTTGACAATTTTTCCATCCTTCTCCAAGACCTGGCTCTAGCGCATTGCAAGGAAGCACACAGTGAGTCTGCCACATGCACAATGTGCATGAGAGGAAAACACTACCTGTACAGCTTTGACAGGCAGCACTCAGAGGTACCCACAGCAGTGAATGCATTGACCTGCCAGGGAAAAACTCTACTTCTCTTCCATCATTGATAAAATCATAGAATCGTGTAGGTTGTTAGGCACCTTTAAGATCATCGAGTCCAAACATAACATAACATTGCCAAAACCACCACTAAACCATGTCCCTAGCACCATATCTACCTGTCTTTTAAATATGTCATGGTGCCTCTCTCAGCCAGGTAGCCTCCACCTGGAGAATGAGGCACCTTCTTGTGGGCCGGGAGTATCTTCCCAAAATGCACCAACAATTCACTTACAGCAGCTGTCAGAAACAATAATGCAGCTCAGACGTGAACACATGTACACACGCGCATGTGCAAATACACAGCAAAAGGGAGCAGGGCCATTAGGAAGGGAGATGGCAGGACTCCATGTAATGGCACATGGGCCAGCTCTGGTACCCTGACCTCAGCCGGGAGGAAAATGTCTCAACTCAGTCAACTTCCTGGCCCAATGCTCTGCTAAGTAAAATCATGCTCTTGCTGGATTGAATGTCTCAGCAGATCAAATGGGATTTAGTACTGTGAATTGTTAACCCCTATCCTCTGTGAAAGTGCTCAGCTTTCTAGCATGGTGTTTTGTGTTTAAACAGCTTATTTGGGAGGTGATCAAGCACAGCTAAGGCCTCTATTAACAACATATGCTAAAAGCATTGCTTTTTGGACCAGACAGCATAACAAAGTTGTTCTTGTTGCGTTTGTTGGTTGCATTTATGAAATATCTCATGGCACTTTTCAAAGCCATGTGACATTGACAAAGTGTTTTGTCCAAATTTCAGGCCATTTCAAGTGCTAACAGTGTTACATGCTGTGTTGCACAAAATACATGTGCCCTATGTGCAGCAGTTTTACACATGAGGATTGTGCCATGTTTCACAGGAAGAAAAAAGCCACAGAAGATATTTTAGGAGACACAAAATTGTGGTGTTGCTTTCCCATTTACTTTACAGCTAAATCTGCCTGAATGTACTGTCTCCAAAAATTTAAAGACAGAGAAAACTTGTGATTAATGCTGAATGAAATCATCTTAATACATCTGAAATGGTTCTTTGTATAACAGTAATGTCATAATTCAGGTCTAATTATGAACTGCCCTGACAGAATTACTGTTTTATACTGTTAGAGGAATTTATCAGCCCTTTTTTATTAAAATAAAACCAATTTTACTTCTGATAGTACATGACAATATTGAGCCTTAAATATGGCATTTGTCCAAAAGTATAATTGGTCAAATGATAACAATCTGATACTGAATTTTAGTAACATAGGGCTTCCTAAATCTTAAATTTTTTTGCAAGGAATTCCTCTTCAAAAGTAATCAATGAATGTCATGAGTCATTTCATGCTTTCAGTTTGCTGAAGATGATATACTAAGACTCCTATTCAGAGAAATATTTCTGTACCTAACTCAATTAAATATAATGGGAAGGTTTGGACTAGCTTTTGGCTTTGGACTTCATGATCATTTATCTTTATTGTTATTATTCAGCACTGATAGTTCAAGCTTGAACTCAGGAATTTGTAGGTTAAATTGCAAAGCTTGGTCTATATTTCCTGATAAGAAGGCCCAAATCATCTAATATGGTGGTAACTGACAATAAATTATTATGAATTAGCTTTTATTATGCAGGAGTGATTTTTTGAGGTTTCGCAAGTTCTGTGAAACTATGCAGCTATAATTTGAAAAAACTGACAAGTAAAATTTATGTTTTCACAAATCTGGCTGAAAAATTTACATTTTCATCATTTAGCCATGCCTACCCAGGGCTGAATATTTCTGTTCCTATAATGCATGCCAAGTGTGACTTGAGGGCAGAAAGGAATTTTAGGGAAAGAGGAGGCATATTTGTGTTAAAAGTCTGTCTGTGTGAATGTGCGCATGTGCACACTTGGAAGCAGCATGAAGAGTTCCTGTATTCCCTACCATACAGGCGCAGGAGTGAAAAGGAGGTAGGGCTGTCAAAGATATTGAATTAATTGCATTTATCACATTGCTTTCCAATCATCTGTTTTAGGTGCATCACCATCATGTCTGCCTTTGTTTTTGTCCTGCATATGTAAAGTAACTTCAGATCTAGTCCTCATGAATGAAAGGTGATACAGAAATGTAAGGGATTAATATCATTACAAAAATAGACATAAGGATTATGGAAAACATTCCCCACCAGGTTATAAATATGCTAATGCAAGTCAAATCTGAGACCTTAATTGCTTTACCAGAGTTCTTATAAAGGCATAGAATTTAACCTCAGAATGTCCTGCCTGGTCCTGTACATATTAAAAAAAAATAAAAATCCCTCTGATGTATTTCTCAAGGTTTGTGAGCCAGATTTCTTCTGCTTGCTTTGAGTTAGTTTGGTTCCCCTGCTCCTCAGGTTCAGGGAGGGCAGAAGTGGGCTGGAATAAAGAATTGTCCAGTCTTCAACAATATGATACCCCTTGCAAACAGCTCTAAGCCATATCGTCTACATTTAGCAATGTAGAAATGTTCCAGCAATATACTATTTTGCTAATGCACAAAATAAAATTACTGCCTCACGTTGTACTTAAAGTAGGTCCCCTCCTCCACTGCCTCCCCTCCCCCCAGCCCTTTGTGGCTAGGAGGAATGTGACCGTAGTGTAGCCTGAGTGGGGGAGCAGACCTACAGCAAAGTGTTCTTCCTATCCTGACAGCTTGGGGAAGCACAAAGAGCCATGCCCAAAAGCAATAACACTGCACTAACTAGTGCTTCTTCTCTTGGGGGGGAGGGGAAGGATATCTTTGATTACACCCGTTTCAAGAGCAGGAGGTGGCACAGGAAGATGCTGGGAGGCCGGTATTGGATGGGACTCTTGAATAGAAAAAGCAGCCTGAATGATTGTGTCTGTAATCATTAAAGTGATGGTGGCTTGCCAACTCAGGTCTCCCCTGAAAACAGGCTTTCGGTTCCCTAAGAGAAAGGGAGGACTCACAAAAGAAGATTTTGAAAAAAATCTTCTCCCTTCCTGCCCTAAAGCTTGCCTTTCTGTGTGTGTTCAAGCCAAGAAAATCCTTCCACCCCTGTAGGGTGGGACCTCAGACCTCATTCAAGAACCTCACCATGAGGACTTCCTTTATTAAAAGAAAAAAAACCAACCCATACCACCATTGGAAACTGATACAAACCTCTTCAGCAGAGGCATTTCTTACCTTGGTGTGATCCCATAGCTAATAGTGTCTTGTGGATTGTTTTCTAGTAACCAGAGCGGGCTGGGTCTTGGTCTTCCCAGAAGGCAACAAAGGTGATCTGTTCCCATGGCCCAACCTTGGACAATGAGGACTTACCTGCAGCACAGCTGAGCTGGCTTTTAATTCAGTGGCTCCAGCAAGTCAGGTGATGACCGCACTGAGAACAAGATGATCTCACCCCAGGGAGGCATGGGACTGAGCACAGCAGTGCTGCAGCCCAGTTTTTTCCTAAACTTTTGGGAAGCTCCTGGCTATCATTGTTTCCAGGGCTACCTTTTGACAACCCAAAACTGAGATGTACCTCTTGGTCCCTCTCTGTCTGTCTGTACAGTGCAGGTACACTTTCCTTCTTTCTACACTTGCCTTTGGTCCATTTAACCTGTAGTTCAGACCTTGTTTTCTGAGCTGTCAAAACACATACATCATACTTATCCACCACCCACCTTTAGCATCCTGACACGTCCCATCCCTGGCCCAAGGTAATCTTACAGAATAAATATTAACTATCATCCCAGAGCTAAACAGTGCATAAAGGTCTTTGGGCCAAAGCATGTGTGGACAACAGTAGGTTGCAGACTTCGACTTTTGGGGAGTGATTTTTCTCTTCTCTAGGCCCTGGGCAGTCAGGACTTGACCATCTCAAAAGTCCTTACTATTTGCAGGTGGCAATTACTAAACTGGAGAGAAGTGGTGAAGGCTGGCCCCTTGAAGGAAAACCTTCCTTGCTCTCACCCCTGTAGAAAAAAGGGCACAAATGCATTTCTCCTCAGCCTTCCCCTCCCCACTGCCTTTAGAGTGTGTAGGGGCTTGGGGGATCCGGGCATTCCAGCGGCTGCTGGCCAGTATCCTGGAAACTGCCTCCTTTTTCCCAGTCTCGGCCCCTTTTATGAAGGAGACAATGCGGACATACACTGAGTGCCTTGTGCGTCACTTGGTCCCCCAGGCCGTTTGACATGGGGATTTCGTACAGTGGCTTCCCCAAGGTCCCCCCCACACCCAATCCAGGGGGCTTCAGCCTCACCTTCTCCAGGCTGATCCAAAAAGGGAATTACATGCCTTATTTATTTCCCAAGGGGCTTGAAAGAAATATGTATAATGTGATTCAGGGAAATAATTTGGATAATTCCATAATTTACCTGTAAATCCCTTTTGGTTTGTTTACCCATTTCTCTTCTTCACCTTTTGTCCCCCTCTTTCTTCCACCCACTCCCTTGCCCATGACTCACCAAGTCCTGCATGTTTTCCCCCTCCTCAGCATGGGGCCTATCGAAGAAACGGGGAGGGACTCTTTATGAGGGGGTGTAGCAATGGGATGAGGGGTAATAGTTTTAAACTGAAAGAAGGGAGATTTAGATAAGATATTAGGAATAAATTATTTTCTGTGAGAGTGGTATGACACTGGAAGAGTTTGTCCAGAGAAGTTGTGGATCCCTCATCCCTGTAAGGCCGGATGGGGCTTTGAGCAACCTCGTCTAGCGGGAGGGGTCCCTGCCCATGGCAGGGGGTTGGAAGTCAATGATATTTAAGGTCCTTTCCAACCCAAACCATTCTGATTCTATGTTTTGTTCTGGCCCCTGTGCAGGGTGGGAAAGGCTGCTTTCCAGTCCAGATGAAGAGTGGCCTTCATTCAAAGTGTGGCTTGGCTTTCTTTGCTTGTTGTGTCGTGCTCTAGAGGCACAAGCTCAGTCAGAGGATTTGGCAGAATTTGCTATTACAATATCCCTGTGCCCCTCAGTCAGAGGATTTGGCAGAATTTGCTATTACAATATCCCTGTGCCCCTCTTTGGTCAGTGATATTGAACCCATTTCTGGGATGCAGGTACAAGCCTGCTCCTGAGTTTGTAGCTCAAGGCTTCTCTTGTACAGTGATGCTCCAAAAAGTACCTTGGTTCGTTCACATCAAGGTGATTTGGGCTGAAGTTTATCTGTTTGTCTAAAGGACTCCCAAGACCAGCAATTGCAATGACATTTGCTACCTCAGCTACACTGAGGTTGCTCACAGGAAGCGTTGAGCTATATTTCTTTGATCTCTTCCTATCCTAGAAAATTGCTTCATACAGGAACCACTGTACAGATTACCCTGAAGAAGTCCCATGAATTTAATATAAAATACCAGCCTGTCTTCAAAGCTGCATAATGTGTTATAGCCTCTGCTTCATCCAGCTAATGGACCTGCAGGAACAGGTTGTAAGCTTTGAATCACAGCACTCCTCCAGCCCATCATGATCCTTTCAAATCTTTTGTCCCTACTGGTTATTGTCTTCTGTGTTCTGCTGTTCTGCATCTTTTTTTTATATGGGCTGTTGTTTAGCGGCACTGTACCCGGGGAAGAGCTCCTTGGGCACTTTCTCTAGCTGATGCTTGATACCTGGGTATTTTTTCCTATTTCTCACCTGTGCAGAGCATTGTTCAGCCTGGCAGAAGTTGTGCAGTCCCTTGCTGCATTCTTGATGTCTCTGTTTCCCACAGATCCAGAGAAAATCACTGAAGCAGCTTGGATATGCTTCTTTGCTGCACAAGAAAAAAAAAAGCAGACAGAAGAGAGAAGAAATAACTGAAATAACTCCAGGAGAGACAGCAGAAGTTCTGCACAAATAGCTTCTCCTGAATTCCTTTGCTGAGCATGTGTATTGGCTGACAAGTTGATCACTCATACACCTACTTTTTTTTCAAAGCAGAAAGAGAACAAGGCAGATGTAACCAGTTATTTGTCATACAGAGAAAAATGTCAAGATGATCTGTGCCCTCCTGACATAAGTAGTTTGTGAGTTTTGGCCCTTTGCTGCTGATCCTGGAAACCCCTGCTCAATGTGTGGGAGTTGCTTCTCTTGTGCCATATTTCCCCATGATGCAGGAGCAGCACAGCAGTGCAGGCTGGCCCCAGCTCTCACGCCTGTAGCCCACTGGCCTAGCTTTACCTCCTGTGGGCCTGGTGACACACCAGGTTTTTACAGGAAACTTGGCACTCCATGAGGACTGTTGGTGACACCGGAGGGATAACCCTGAGGGATAAACAGGTATGTTTGCAGTCTTGGATGAGTGCTGACATCCCTTGCGCAGACAAATTCTTTGCAAACACATAAAGACACTAATGTTATGCATGATCTGTCTGTGTATTAGCTGTTACATAGATTATTGGAGGTGAATTGATCACTTATTTTTCCCTGCTGCTATACGGATACACTTCGTATCTGACAGAATATTGTGTATATGCTTCCTCCAACCACGGTCAGTGAGTTAGACTAGGACTGTTTTATGGCAGCTCTGGAAAATAAGTTTTTATTCTTTCCAAATTACTTCATAAAAAGAGGCATCAGGTTTCTCGTGGCTCTGTAATCATGTAAGGACTGAGGCAGAAAGCATAAATTATATTTGTCTGATGCTCTTGCACCGAGAAACTATTTATTTTTCCAGAGCATGTGGCTTCTTTATCACAAAGAGAGAGGGGTTCAAGGCAAGCTTTCTTCCTGGAAGCCAGGACAGACCTTTGGCTGTTTATTATGGTGCTTTCTCCCTTCCAGCCAGTGTGGCCACATTTAAATGCATTAGCTACCACTGTAAATCCCACCTAGTAACTGCTCTTGGGCATGGTCCTGCAGTTTTCTTCAGTCAAAACATGTTTACCTGCTGATTTACTGAGATCACAGCAACCACACCATCCCATCTACACACTGCCTAGCCAAATTATAACGCTGTGTTCTGGTGGGTTGAACATCTGACATGCTTTAAAATTAAGGGATGTCCAGCCAAGTGGTGGTCAGTGTTGCAGGATGCCCCAGAGAGAGGGTGGGTTTGCATGTCCAGTGCCTTGCCCGGCATGGGAGATGCCAGACAGCCCCCCTTTCCATGGCAATGAGCTGCTCCTCTGATCACTGGCAGCTGGGTGTGCTAGAGGTGAATAGCATCATTTCAGATGCTTCTCAGGAAGGCTTTTGGCTGGTCTTCTGGGTGCTGCTCCCCTGCTGCACTAGGAGCTGCCCAGATAACCCTGCAGCATGTCACTTCCTAGACAAAGGTCTGGAAGAGCCTTGCTCATGTGGCTTTGGGGCAGAGAGCATCCACAAATGTCTTGCAAAGACTCACCTGCCAGAAACATCCATCTTCTGCATCCCCACTAGAGCAGTGTGGTCCTTTCTTCTATCTCATGTCCATTGTACAGATCAGAAGCCATTTGATACATTGTGCAGTACTGAGCAAAAGACTCTCCCTCTTGTAACATCATGATGTTTCCACAGCATCAGCAATGACTAAACCTCAGGGGTTCCAGTGTGAGGCTAAAGCTATTTTTCATTTTAGCATGATAGCCTCTGCTGCCCAGAGGTTCCAAAACCCCAAGTGTGAATTGAAAACCTCACTTCATCCATTTCAGCAAGAAGTGTTTCATTCTTACCCTGGACTGTGTCAAAATGATGGGCTGATCAGAATATCAGCCACAAATTGCTTCACACCTGTAGCCTTCAGAGACACTCAGAGCAGATTAACCCTCCTGGGGAGGGGGCTCTATTTGAAAGAAAATGATATATTGTACTGTTAAAAGAAAGTTACCTGAGACAAGGGACGAGGAACTGTGTGGAAAGAGGGATAAGGATAGGTCACATGGTGTCTAAGTTGAGGTCCTTTGCCCTACTGTAGCAATTCCTCATGCCAGATGTGCCCTCTGTGTGACTATCCATGTCAGAACTAGTGCTCCAGAGATGGGAGAGAGGCAGTGGAAGCCTCTTTGCTCCATCTGTACTGAAGGCTGTGGTTAATTACACTTCATTACAAGCTGGAGCAAGGAAGCACCAAGGAGTTTGCAACCAGCTGGTTGTCAAAGAGGAGAGGCCATAGAGGGAGGAAGTGTGTTTTGTAAATGTTGGTAAGGAGTATAAATTATGAGTGCACTGGGAG
This sequence comes from Scolopax mira, assembly GCA_004320125.1. Classification (NCBI taxonomy): domain Eukaryota; kingdom Metazoa; phylum Chordata; class Aves; order Charadriiformes; family Scolopacidae; genus Scolopax; species Scolopax mira. The sequence continues at coordinate 15,922 of BJBW01004381.1, forward strand.
TAAAAACAAGTGTGTACCAGTGAATAGTGTGCCTTAAATTTCAGACCAGTTCCTGTGGGCCCACTTAAAGCTTAGTCCATTTTTTGAGAAGTGGATCCAGCAGTATCCCCAACATTTAGGAGCAAGGAATGTTGCCAGATCCTCTACAGCCGTGCCTCCAGAAATATAATGGAATTATTGTGTTCCTGTTTATTGTTAGAGGCGTGATGTCTCAGCTTGTTTCTTAGGTTGCTTTTTTCCATGCAGCAGTAATAAATTCAAAAAAGGGAGGAAAAATGGCCGGAGCTCTTCTTTTGTATGGAATAGGAGTTGTTTGAGCCACTTGATCTTAGTCACACCTGGCTGCTGCACTGTCCCTCGTTAAGGTCTTATTAGCACCATGCTGATAGATGGGCTGCCTGGGAAGGGAAGCGTGATGCAGCTTTCGGATACCCTCATTAGAATGGCATGGAAAACTTTTGATATTTTTTGTCTTTTTCTAATAAGATGAAAACTTTTTACTTGGTTTTGAGCCAGAATGACAAAACAACTATTTTTATTTACATTTCACATCTCTGGGGGAGGGGAGAATTCAGCTGAAAACTGGTGTGTTTCAGCCATGGTGAAAATTGCATTCCTACTGTCTCTCCTGCCAGATTCTTTTTTTTTGCTAATACTTTAAAATACTGAGCAAAGCCAGCTTCCCCTCATTTTCCTTTACTTCTTTATTCTGTCTTCTCTTTGCCAGTTGGGAACAGATCACAGAGAGTTACTTTGTCTCTGGAAACAGGTCTTGCAAGGCTTAACTGAGTTTTCAGTGCTTTCCAAAAAGAAGAGCTTTTTGGAACCTGCATTGTCTTCCTGAAGTTTGAGGGGGGAGATCTGAAAATAAATTCATATTTTCTTCTGTCAATCTTGTTTGGCAAGGTGAAAAATTGGAAACAAATATTCACAGGGGAAATTATATTCACAAATTCCCTGATGACTAATCAATATTAGGGGCACTATACACAATATCAATAAAAAAGCTAAAACTCTCTGCCTATGTTTTATGTATGCCTAGGTATGCCTCTTCGCCAACACTACTGTTAGCCTTCCTGTCATGACGAATTGATCCTTCTTAAAGTGCTTTCTTGTTTGCATAGCACAGGCAGCTAGGAGCAGAGGTGGTGGAAGGTATATGTCCTCATGACACTGTTCAACTCCAAAGGAAACACAGTTTCTCAGTTAAGCAAAAGAGATCCTTCGTTAATGCACTGTAGGTGCAGGTAGTGTTTCTAGATTTCTAGTAGATTTCTCTAAATCAGTAGCAGAAAGACAAACAGAATCAAAAAGGAACTCCGGGATGAGAGGGCAAGAAAATAGGCTTCATAAGTACTTCAGCTATGATGATAAAGAACCTTCCTCAACATCAGAAGAAGTTCCCAATGCCACACCATATGCCACTCTCCTTCTTTTACACAATAAAGATTGGGTATTAAATGAAATACACCAAGGAATCATTGATTAGAGTTGCTGCTCTGGAAAAGATTAGGAGAGCATTTTATTTTCCGTTTGAAAATAAAATGAAAAAGTCACAAGCCTTGAAGGAACTTTCCAATGTGGTTTTCATCTGGCTTGGCAGGTTTCTCCTGGTGAACAGAAATCTGAAAGAAGACAGGAATTAAGAAAGCATGCTGTGACCCGGATAAAAATTAGGCAAATCAAAAGGCAAATGCAGAAGCAAAACAATATGTTATGAAAAATGAAAACCTCCTTTAACCATGTTTGTCTCTCTCATTTTTTCTGCAGGGCCAAATATTTCCAGGGGAAGAAGGTGAATGGAGAATTTGATATCCGAGTGGAACAGGTAAGTAACAACTGAATTTGTCTTAAAGAAATGTGTGGGCAGGGATGAGGTCTAGATGACAGAAAAACTGTGGATATTTCTTCTCTTGAAGAAAGGAACTAATGAGGATTTTTAAGACATGCCCATTTTACAGAACTGTGGAAAATATCTTATTGGGCCATCCCTTTGTCCTCCCTACCTTTGCAGAATCAGTTGCTATTTCACCTTAAAATGAAATTTTCTGTTCTGGTGATAGGATTATAATTTCTTCCATTGGAAGCATTGAAATTGCCTCACATATACCTGAAAAGGTACAGAGCCAGTATGCCACAGTATATGTTGGTGATGTTATGTTCCACATGTGAGCTATAGAAGTCTTCTGGCTTACCCTGATTTAAGCTTAAAACCTTTTTATGTGTGGAAGTATATATGGAAGCATGCAAAATAACTACAAATGGCAAAATCTTTTTATCTGTTGAAAGCCCACAGGAATAGTTAGGAGGTTCATGACCTGTTTTCTGATGTGCTCTGCAGGGCATTGGACAAATTCTCTTTTTTCTGTTAGCCTTGGCACCAGCCAGACATTTCCATTGAAAACTCTTCCTGTTGTGGTCTATCCCCTCCTCTCTGTGTTAGTGCAGTGTCTGTTGAAATGAAGTCCCAGAAATGACTGAGACTTTGGATGGTCAAGTCAAAGTAGAAATTATTATTAATAATCATATGCAGGCATATGAAAGCAGGCATAAGAAGAGTGATATGTAGACATGAGCTTGTGATCCTGAAGGAGTCGTATGCTTGGGTTTCATTCATTAGTGCTATAAAACTGCTTGGACGGATAAAGCAAGCTGGTGAGTGTTGCTTGAATGACCTGATATTTTTTGTCTTTACAAAGTTGTTGATTCTGTCTCGTGTGTGTGTGCATGCACATCTGTGCATGTGTGTACAGAATTATTAATGCAGTGGTTTTGAAGACTTTCTCAAGGCCCATTGCCCTTGTTCCTTCTCTTTTCAAATGGGTGCTGTTACTTAGGACTATACATGAGCACATGTATTCTGATCAAATGTTGAGTCTGGAACAGAAAAGTTAGCAAGTAATTTTTTTGCAACTATCATACCACAAACACTTCATTTTCCTTTTTTTATTGGTATTGCACTTGTCAGTACTGGGTGGTATTAGCAAAGCTGTTCTCACTTGCACTTTCTTATCTAACTCTTTATCTTGCTGGCTACCTCAGTAAATATCCTAAAAAATAATAGGGAAAATAATTAAAATCACACTTCTCACATAAAATCAAATAATATTTCAGATTTACCCTTCAAACCTCTGATCCAACCTGCTGCACCACTTGACTTGCTCTACCTTACTGAAGCAGAGTCAGCTTCAAAGCTAGACCTGATACTCTTCAAAATGAGCTGTTAATTCTTTCTTAAACCTCCAGTCTCTGCCTTTCCCCTCATAGTCCTTCTCTTCAAATGTTATTGCACTTGAGGTCATTATAAAGGAACTATCTGCAAATGGTTAGTGAGTGGAGAAGGGCAGAAGTGGACTCTTTTGATCCCTGATGGGTTAATGTCATCATCGTCACTAAACTAAACGCTTATCGCATTTCCCCAAGGACTTTTTCAGGGGGACTTTCCCAGTCTGTCTCTTAAAATCTTTCACATAGACTGAATGTCCAGAGACAAGGCACCAAATTGCTCCAAGCAAAGACTGTAAGGTTGGTGGGACTCTGCCCTTGAGGACCATTGGCAAGCCCCTTGCAGCCTTCTTTAAATACTCAGCAGTGACTGCAGCATTGCCGGAGGGAATGCAACACACAGTGGGAAGGAAAGTTGGGGAACAATGAACAAGAGTCCTGGTGGCTTCCCCTGCCCCTCAGATCAGGCAGCCAAGCTTCCACATATTGGCTCCGTGAGACCGTGAAAGCAGAAGCTTGGATCATTGTCTGTCAAGGGAAACACAGAAGCTGCACTGTCATGGGCAGTCCTCAAATCTGACCTCAGGCCCCTCTTCATATTGCTGAGGCCAAGAGAAGGACACTTCTTTCTTAAAACTCTGCCTTGTTGGCCCCTTCTTTTTTTTCTTATCCACCCTTGCTCAGTATTTCTTAATATTTGATTTTCATTTGTTGCTCCTACTTTGGTTAACTGGAGCTTTCCTTGCTGCTTCTTTCTTTTCCTCAAGCACAATCCAGGATCTTAAACTGATGTGGAACAGATCTCCTGACTCTGATCAGAGGCCCTCTCAATCTGAAAAACAAACATTTTTCCACAGTATCCTTATGAAAAAAACAAAACAAAACAAAAACCAACCAACCAACCAAAAAAAAAAACCACCAAACAAACAAAAAAACCAACCCACAAAAAAAAAAAAGCAAACCAAAAAAACCCCCGCAGGGAATAACTGTTTTTACCAGGCTGGTCCACCCCTTTTTCTTTGAGTTCACACCTCACCAGTCTTCTCTACTATAACTGTCCTGTGAAAGGCACATAGATTGTGCCACAGTGCACAAGTCCTAACCTGGCTGTTCAGTTCTGAATAAACTCTGCATCAGATCAAGGTTTGACTCTTGGGCACCTCTTGAGCCATTTGGTCTGCTCAGAGTTCATCTAGTTTTTTAGTTTTCCATTTGATCCTGCTTCAATTAACCACACATTATTGACTTAGCTAGAAATACAGTTTGCCTTAGGAATTTTTTTATATTTTATAGGGAAAAACACTTTTGATCTGAAAAGCTAAATCACAAAACCTTTTGAATGGCAGAAAGCAGTGAAAGGAAATACCCAAATGTTAAATACTCTTGAAAAACCACATTGGGAAAAAGCAACTGCACTATTTTTTCTTACTGCTAATTTTTTTTGCCATTCTTGTAGGATGCTCTGTAGTTTGTTTAAACTGAAGAAAGAGTTTGCCTTCTTGCTTTTTCTCTTCCCCTTTCATGTTCATCTCTGTTACATCTTAATTCTTTCTTTGCAAGCCATTTCTGCAGTCTTTTGGGGGAAGCAGAGCAGGGTAGTAGGCTAGTAGGTGATATTTTTTTTTTTTATGTCATGATATCATTTATTTGTAATGGAGCAGGAGTTCTGAAAGCACCACTGTCTCTCCCTCTCTCAGCAGCAGGAAGTCAGTTATCTAATCTGGTTATACACCCCTACCAGCTCTCTGAGCTGCCTCTCCCCCTTGGCTGTCATCCGAGGAATGCAAGACGTACGTGATCATGCTGTCTCACTCCATCTATCCCCCACACCCAGCACTGTGGAAGGCATTGGCTGATTTCATCTGAATTGGAGAAACAGGCAGAAGTTTCAAGATACTAAATTTCTGCAAAAAGTTCAGTTCGTATTAGACACCAGACAATGTGCAGAGAAGAAATATTAAATGCATTCTGCTGCTCTGTCAGCTGCTTCTTTAAGCCTCAGATTGTATGAAGATTGGTCTTACGAATTCTCAAAGAAGGTTTTCTGGTTCTTTAGCATAGAAATTAATTGCATGACCTTGATACCGCCCCCAGGCCCTTGTTTTTCAGCTGAATCCATTAGCACTAGCAAGAGAAAAGACACAGTGGGCACGGCCTGGTGCCAGTGAATCATAGAGAGCATTGTCAGGGACACTGCCTCTGCAGTCTTCTGTCACCCATTAAAATGAATGTGAGGCCTGACTTTGTTTCCACCTTTGTTTCTTCTCCAAAGAACTCAAAACTTATTTATTATGTTGTAGGGGCTGTGGGATTTATTATTGCCCACCCTTGACTGAAACCCAGGCTTGGAATGCCATTGCCTTCTCCCTGCTGGCTGCAAGGAAAAAGGTGCGGAGCTGAGTGAGGGCTGGGGTGGTGGGAAGCAAGTGCAAGTGCTCTTCTGAATCAGGGCCCCCTTTTTCTTTGGAGGCAGTTTGGTTTACATTTTGATTATTTGGATATTTTTCTACTGCAAGTCCATCTGTAGCAATCATAGTCATTCCATAGGACTGAATGAAACACTGATCAAAAAGTGAAAATCTATTTGACCTATTCCTGCTAAACCGTGAGGATTTAAGTTTTACTCAGTGTGGGTAAACCCTAAGTTTTAAGGAGCAGCTGAGTCTAAAAGTATTATCACTATTTTATGCTAAAAATAAGGTTCTTAGATTTTGATCCATGTTGTTGCTTTTACTGGCCTTCTGAGTTCCAGCTTTGAGACTGCAGTGTATGCATTTCCAATCCTTGGGTGTTAGGCATGTCCCATGCACAAGGAGGATTCCTCATGGCTGTGAATCCTCAGCACACCCACGTACAACCCATGTACACGGACAACCACAGTCCCATTGGACAGACTGTGATACTGTGAGCAGGCCAGATGAGTGGGAGACTTGCCACCTGCCTGGGAGAGAGATGCCCACAAAGTAGGGGATGTGCATGGTCACTAGGATGGCCGTGGAGGCTTATGAGAGGAGGCTGAAAGAGCTGAGTTTTGTTTATCCTTCCAAAACAGAGGCTAAAGGAGAGATGGCTGTTTTTAATAAATACACTGATTTAAGAAAAGGATTCATAACGTGTTGCCTGCAATAGCAAGGGATTGGAGCCTATGGCTCTGGTGGACTTTTACAGTCCTGCGCCTTGCCTTGACCAATAAGATCCCAGGAGGTAGAAAGGAGAATACAGGCCTATCAGGCAAGAGCAAGCAGCACTTCTTAGAGAGAGTCTTCCACCTTCAGGACACCTTTCTTTTAGATAATTCACAAAGGAATTTTAATATATTCAAAGTCATATTTCCTGGCACTGGCTAATTGATGGTGGAGGAAGGGGTGAAAAGGATGAAGGGAGAGTGATAAAGCCAAAAGATTAATCTAAATTTTTATTCCTGTTGTTTGTCCACCCAACTCCTTCCCCCTGTTTCCTACTGTGACGAGGTAGGTCCGTCTGACATGCATTCTTCTCGCACAGCTCACTCACTTGTTCCCTCTGCCTGGTTTATTTTCGGGGAATTATTATTAATTGAACTCTTATGTACATGCTTCTGGAAAAGTCTTGTGGTATAGATTATTACTCCATTGGCAGCATTGTCAGGAAAAAGTTGTATTTGGCGCTCACAGAAGATAATTGTAATACAAATCATGAATTCCAGCTCCATTGTACTTCCCATCCTCAAGAGGTACTTTCATGTGCTGCATAAAGCGGTCCTTTCAAAAGATAGAGTCAGATAGGCCTGTGTTTGATGAGAGGAAATAATTTCATAAAATAACTGCATAATTTTTATTCATTATAGGTTTAGAGTGATTTTTTTTTCCAACTGAAAGCCAGAAAGCAGCCCAAGAACAGCAACAGCAGTTCTCATAGCTTTGCCACATACAAACATTCAGAAACCATGACCTGGAGAAATAGCAAGAATGACTCAAAAATCACGATTTTTAAAAATAAATAGTATTTTCTTTTTTTTTTTTAAATTTCCATTAGATTTCGGGGGCTTACAGAGCTCATGTTTTTGAGCAATTTCCTGGGATCAAAAGGTTTAGAAATGTGTTTTTGCTAGAGTTCCAATTTTCAGCCTGTCACAAATCTGCTGAAGATTTAAGAGACAATTCCAAATGTCACCAGAGCCGAGGCACCAAAAGGCACTCAATATGGGCCAAGGCATATGGATCTTCAGTATCAATGCTGTCTGTAGGCTAGGAGCATGCATCCTAGTTTCAAGACTTGTGAAGAGCAGTTGTGGAAGCTCCCCTTGTAGCTGCACCACAGCATACCCCTGCCAGCTGGACCCTCTCCATCCTTTTCTCCCAGAAAGCAATCCCAGTGCTGGGGGCAGGTGAGGAGCAAGGTGTCTCCCCAAGGGAAAATGTCTCAGGAAAGAGACATGGGGATTCAGGGTGTGTAATTTCTAATTCTGCATGCATTAGCATACCAAGCGTGCACAGCCCCAACCCTCCCCCTGTTCACATCCATACAGGCTGTTCACCCTTCTGTCTGTGCAGGATTTAGGGATTGCTTAGTTCCCCACTTAAATGCTTGTAATGGTTGTAGTGAAATATGCTGTTACAGGAATGCACTGTGGCGTCTGCCAAAGTCTTTCTTTCTTTATGTATATTGGAAGATCCACTAAAAAACTAAAGCATAAAATCCACTGAGGAATGTATGTGATTTGATTAGACAGTAGTAATTTCTCATCCTAAGTGCCTAAGCCATGACATGGACCAGCCTGTTATTCTGACTGCATTTTGGGTCATGGGGCAGAGACGTTTAGTGATAAACAGTGAGGAGTTACAGGAGCAAGACTGGGAGAGTGGAGAGTCTTGATCAGAGTACAATGGGTGGGTAGGGGAGAGTCAAAGAAGACATGGAGGCTGGGCAGCTCCTACCCTGCAGGAGACCCAATGCACTGCAAGCTCCAGTGCCACTAATCAGGTAATCTTCCCCCATGCTCATGTGCGTGAGAGGGGCTGGTCAGAGTAACTACCGAACTCGTGCTTAGGATCTTGATATGGTTACCCTGCATTGTCGTAGGGAAAGCTGTATACTGTAGTGGTAGCTTAGTGCTGTAATTTATGTGATAGAACAACCCCCCGAAAAGCCAGTGTATGTGTTCAGCGTATGGTGTGTTTTGCACTGATGAAAGTGCAAGGGTTCCCTGGCAGTGCTGAAACCCTCTCTGCTATTTTTGTGTATGTGCGGTATATGTGAAAATGGGGGTATATATGCAAATATTCACACAAAAGTTTAATATAACTTTGTGTCTTCCTTTTAAGCACTAACCAACCTGAGTAGCTTTTACTTAGGTGATGTACAGGTGTGGGCTTAGAAAGTTCAGTAACTCAAAAAACCCCAAGGTGATTGAACTGCATGGACATGCTAAGCCTGCTTGCTTAAAAAACAAATAAATAAAAATCAGCCCCAAAACACAAATCCAAAAACCTGTCTTGCATCCCCATTCTGCATTCCTGTGCCACAATTAAGGTGAAATGACCTTCAGTATCTGCTCAAGGAGCAAACTGGGATGCTTACCTGGGGTTCCCCTTTAACACGCAGGGAGAAGTTTAATCAGGACATCTGCCAGGTACCATACTTGTCAAAGGACAGTTGATGCTGGAAGGCACATCTGGATATCTCATAGTCCAATATCCTGCTCTGAGCAAGGTCACCTAGAACAGGCTGCCCAATACCATGGTCAATACAGTTTTTAGTGTATCCAGTAATGGAGACTCCACAGCTCCTGAGAGCATCATGTTTCAGTGTTTGACCATTACAATAAAAAGGGATTTTTCTTGGTTTTACATGGAATTTTATGTATTTCATTTTGTGCCCTTTGTTCCTTGTCCTTTTCCTGGGCACCATGGAGAATAGTATGGCTCCATCTTCCTTACTACCTTCCTTAGTCATGTTGCTGCATACAAGATATCCATACTGAAACATGTGAACAGCGGTATTACATGCAAGGCAAGTGGCCTTACATCTGCTCAACAATGGTCAGGTCTCTGCTGAAGGATTATGGTAAGTTCAGGCCATTACAGCTCAAGGAAATTGTGGACATGTCAAAGAGAAGCCCAGTGACTGCAACAACAGTGATCACTGTGGTGAAAAACATCACTTATAAGAAAAACTTACCAAAATGGGGTTGGTTTTGTCTAGGGGGAAAAAGGAAGAAGGAAAGATAAGTTTTCAAGTAGTAAGTCTTCAGGTTCTGCAGGAGGAAGTATTACAAAAGATTAGTCTTAAAAAGTAAGGGGAGATATTTCGCTTGGACATTGTGAAAACTTTCCAAGATTGTTAGGGTACCAATTGCCTGAGGAGGTTGCTCATCTGTGGAAGATACAAGAAGGTTATGTATGCACACAACACCAGAGGTGGAGTTGATCCTGCCTTAAGAAAGAGAGAGAGATTATGTGATGTCTTGAAGTCCTTCCGACACAACTTTCTGTTATTCTATGAAAAATGCTTAAAATCTACCTTGATCATGTGCTTCTTGTGAATCATAAATAGGTATGGCTACTGAGCTAGACATTTTTACTATTGCATGATTTAAAATTACAAAAACCTTGTTTTATTATCAGCAAACATAAACAGAAACTAAAATAGGTCACCAGAAAGATCTGCAGCACCCAGAGAACACTGATGGGAGAAACTGAGAGTAGCTTAAGGTTTAGTCCAAATAATCTTGAGAGATTTATAAATCCGAATACCTGAAATATGCATTTTTAACAGAACTATCCTCAAAGTATCTCTGCGCATCCTCTCAGATCTAGACTTCACAGAGGTATGAAATATTTCTAGTCCCACAGTCTGTATTATGTTATTCTTCAAGATGGATTGTGTCATATTTGTTGCACATGGTTCACTCTTATCCTAAATGTTTTTCCAGGCACTGGCACCATTGCAAAGCAAGTATAAAACACCATCAGCCTAATGCAATGCTGCCTTCTGTTCAATGAGTCCTAATGGTAATGACTCTACAAGGCCATGGCAAGCTGGGGTCTCCTGTTTTATGCAGTTACCTGTCACTCTATCTGCATGGGCTGCTTTCAAAGACCTTTTTGTCTGCAAGGTAAACTCAGGCTGGAGATGATCTCAGACTTGAAATCCCAGCCAAGGGAAGTCATCAGGCTACAAAACCCACAAAGTTAAAAATACAGGGAGCACTGGAAAATCAACAGGAAACAATTTCTGCTGACTGAAGTTTCTTCCAAATGCCAGCTAGCAGCGGCTTGTCAGATGGGACATAGCAGTTACATGAAAGCAGAAGTGGTCCTTAATTTGGTCCATTAAAGCAGGAATGAATGCCAGGAAAAGATTAAGATTGTCACTCAGCTGTGATTGTATATCTAGATGTTTTGGGGGCAAGATATCTGAGTCCTCCAACTCTCTCTTCATTCCTCCTTCTTTGCCAGGGTGCCCTGGACAATGGTTGCCAAAGGGGATTTCTCCCTTTTTTCTGGTTCTTGACATTAGCAGGCTTGAAATTGGTCCTGGCAGTTTGTATGAAATATTTACCAGCTCAAGGAATTCCCAGACCTGTTTGGATGTCCGGTGTCTGAACACAGCTTTGTTTGGTCTGTCTGCCTCAGGGCAATGCCTGTCAGACCAACTTACTTAGATTGTGAGTGCCAGCCATCAAGTGAAGATTGTCCATTTTCACCTCCAGCAAAGCAAAGTGTAAGCTCTTTAGCACAAAACCGTTATGGAATAAATTACAGAAGAAAAGCATAAAGAACATGAAAATACAGACTAAGACTTCCTGCTCTTGCTTTTGTGTTCACATTAGACAATACATCCCTCAGCTGCAGAAGCTGAAGATCCAGCTCAGTTACACCCTGCTTTCAGAGTGGGGCTTCTCAGAGACATATGCACAGAGGTGGGAAAACCATCCTTTCATCTCCCCATTCCATAGAACCTCTCAAGCTCACATGAAAGCTTGCCTTGACCCACTCAGTAATGATACCCAGAGCATTACAATGATGTAAGATCATGTACGGGTGTTTCTTTGAAAAGTTTACACAGGGCCGCAGACATGAAACCTTATTACATCATTGGGTCACCATTCATTGCCATAAAATTATGTGGATTTTCAAAAAAAGAAGTTGGAAGTGATTTTTTCATTTGTTGTCTGGCCTCTGAACCTTTACAGGTGCACTCATTCTCCATTGGCAAGGTTTTTCCATGTGTTCATTAGGACAAAATATGCTTTTTTTCATTTTGGGTTGGTCTTTTTTTCTGTATAAAAGTTGTTTCTGGCACTATGTTTTGGTTCCATCTAGAAGAAGTATCAGAAGAACATTAAATAGTACAAAGATCTAAATAAAATCACAAGCATTAGCAACACCATCTGAGTGCTCTGATATTGGATTAGAAGATGATTGTACTGCTGCCCAGTCTCCATCATATGAAGTCTGGAAGAAATGACTTAACAGGAAGGGAAAAAATTGCTTTTCAAAGGGAGAAGATTAATTTTTTTAACTCAAAGAATGAAACCTGTTTGTTTATGTTTATATACACAGGCACTAGTTTAATATAGGATTCTAAATTTATATAGATATGTTTGCATTCTACTGGGAAGGGAAGACTCATATGGGCACAATAATAGGCTATTCTAGTTTAAAGTCTAGTCATTTGCTCATAAAGACCAGAGTTAGGATTTAGAGCCCAAGACGAGCACTGATCAGCTAATCCTGCCATCCTCCTCCTACTGAGAGTGGTGTGAGACCATCAAGTCCTTTTGGCGTTCCTGTCAGAGGGGCGGCAGAGCCAGCAGCCGTGCGGGAGGATTATCACACCTCTCACCCAGTTAATCACCCTGATTTGTGTCTTAACCTTCACTGACACCCACTGCAGTCATAATTACCCCTGTGCACATTGCCTTTTGCTCCCCGCAGCGTAAATATCACTTGCCAATCTTTCTAGCCTTGTACGTCACACCTATTTTAAAATAAAAAGTGTTTTGATAATTGAGGAGTACTGTTAATAACCTGACCAGCTTTGCTAATCCTTTAATAGTTAAAATCTTAATAAGTAAACCACATCAGGTGGGTTTCTCTGCTTATCACCTTCCTGCAGCATAATGAGGCTTTTTAGCTATTTAGGGAGGTTTAAATCTTTTGTATTAGGTTTATAGCCAGCCAGTGGCACAACAGTCAACTCAGATATAACTCTAAATAGAAGTTTGTAAGTGGAGACTTGGAATTTGAATTCAAATGACCTTACCTCTTATTATTATTGTCATTCTTTCCTGTATGCCTTTTTCAGCTTGCTCATTCTTAATTCCTTCAGTACTTATTACTGCAATAAGTCTAATCTTGTGTACTTGTATACGGCTCCAAGTGTGGGAGCCGTAAATACTTCTATAGTCTCTCCAGGGCAAATCAGCTGTAATCGGATCTCCCATTGCCTCACAGAAGAATCAAAAAGAAAAAGAACAATTCTGTATCTGGGCACAGATGTTTATGTCTCTGCTGCCCTCGAGTAATGCTCTGTCCTTTTGCTTTGCTCCAGGCTGAGTTCTCCGAGCTGAACCTGGCTGCTTACGTCACAGGTGGCTGCATGGTGGACATGCAGGTCATGAGGAACGGCACCAAGGTGGTAAGGTGAGGAGCACCAGTTTTCTTGAAAATCGGGTTTTCTAGAGTGGTGTTGGGGCAAGCAGGATGATCTCAGGGGTCTAACTGGTATCTGAACTAGGGCAGTGCAGTCCCAATGACTTCAAGGTTTCCTGAAAGCAGTGGAAAGACTGACCTGGCTCTGGTGGTTTTGTATAAGGTCTCAGTTGCACATTATGCCGTACAGTCATCGTTTTCAGTCTAGAACCTTCATGCAACCACAAATACATGATCCTTTTCAGGTTCTTTTAGCCTCAGGCCTCCCAATAAAAGGGACAATGGATCTTCCTTTCCCTTGATTTGTTTGTCATAGAATCATAGAATGGTTAGAGTTGGAAGGGACCTTAAAGATCATCTAGTTCCAACCCTCCTGCCATGGGCAGGGACACATTTCACTAGACCAGGTTGCTCAAAGCCCCATCCAACATGGTCTCCCCTTCTCTGGGAAACCTGTTCCAGTGTCTGTATCAATTAACTTTCTGTATCAATGAACTTTCATTGTAAATAGTGGCTTGCTTTCATTAGCCTATCTATATTAGGTCCTCATCCCAGTAGAGCTACCTTTGGAATAACCACATCATCCTGATCATCAAAGGCAGTGCGAAAAAACAAGCGTGGGCTGATGCCTGCTTTTAAAACATTTTGATGCATTCTTCATCCTCCTTGCAGTGCATCCACAACTTCCTTTTGCAAAGGTCTACACACCCAGACTGTCTGGAGTCTAATTTACCTTAGAAAGCTCTTGAGATGTGTCACCTCTACTGGGGTTAGATGTAAGAAATGGGATTTCCATTTTCACTTGTCTTCATCTCTCTGAAGGGCCCGTCGTATCAATGTTTCCACAGTGCAAAGAGGCTGCGAGCGTTGGCACTGCACCCATTGCATTTTATATTTCAGGTGCATTTATATTTCAGGATATTATAAAAGTGTCTTAGTATAAATGATAATTTGGGCTGTCTCTGCTTTTGAAAACACTTAGACTTCCAAACTATGATCTCAGCCTCTGCATTAGATTAAATGCAGTCCTGTATTTGCCTTTTGGGCTTTACAAGCCTTCAGCTATTAATTCCAGTAGATGTGGGAATAAGGCAGGGTTATGTTGAAAATCTGGACAGCTTTCTTACATGCAGAATACTAATATCTTTGTGAACATTTCAGACTTTTAAAGATGTAAATTAATCATGCACCAGACTGCTCTCATCTCCTGTCTCCCTGTGGAGCTGGCTCTTTTGCCATTGGGGCTGATCATCCAGGGGAGAAAGTGCATTTTTGTGTCTTCATGGGACCTACTAATGGTGACCATACCACTTACAGTGTGCTGTGCAGACTGACTGTAATACTGCAGTACTGTCAACAGCCAATGTGGATAAGGACATGCCTAAGGTCCTTAGGGAGGACCCTGAGTGAAGCAATAGCCCTGGCAAGTGGGGAGGGGTGACAAAACTGACAGAAAAGTGGAGAGGAGCCTGAGCACTGTGGACAAAGCCTTGCTATGGGGAATGATCTCTGTCATGGAGTAGTGTTTAGTCCTTGCTTCTGTGTAAGAAGGTCTATATCTCACCCTGCTCACCCTGGATGATATACCCTCATCACTTGCAGCTGTGGTGGGGTCAGTGAGTGCTCCAATTCCTTCATACAAGCCCATTCATTCCTTTAATTAACACTGAGTTTCCTGTTGTTTTCAGATGATTCAGTGCTTCTACTACGCTCTGCACTCTGATAATGGGATGGCAGCCTGTTGAACCACCATCCCAAATAGACCAGGACCCAAAAGTGCTTTTTTCCCAAAGCATGTTTTTGTGCTGCAAGCTGCAGTACAATCACAGCATGAGGAAGCAAATGCTTTTACATGAGAGGAGTAGGGAAGAAACTGGACAGCCCAGCAGCAGGTGTTTCCCTGCAATTCAGAGCTTGTAGACCCCAGGAGATGTGTACTCTGGCTTAAAAATATCTGCCTGCTACAGGATGCAAGACTCTTTAAAGTCCAATGAGGACACTGTCCTCTGCCCACTGCACCCTTTCCTGTCCCAGTAGGCTCACCCACCCCACAGGGCCATTGACATGCTCCTCACTGATTGAGGCATGTGCATCTTCTAACATACAAAGGTCCAGCTTTCTCACCGCACATTGCTAGGAGATTGATATTTTCTTGTCTCTTGAGGACTATTCATTCACAACAGTTGGTGGTTTCTTATAGTTCTTCTACAGGGATAATATCCAGGAAGGTCATACTGATGTAGGATGTATTGGTAGGTGGTAAGTCACTTCTCAGCTTCTTGTCTTGCAAGAAGGGTGTATCAAAGAGGAACACTAGGCTCTGTCTAGTACTTGTCTTTTTTTAATTTAACTCTTGATCTAATGGGGGTCTTTTTAAGATTGTCTTTTTCTATTTTTCTGTTGCTCCAACCCCAGAATTCTGAAAATTTCTGCAAAGACGCAGATGGGAGAAAAAAAATGGGAAAAACTGATTGTGACAGTTTAGGTTTCTAGAAGCCAGATGGAAAAACATGTTCTCCCAAGATTCACAGAATGTGCCACACGATATAGTACAATATGTGTTATATATTTAACACAGAGCAACATTTGGGCAATATTTCTGTATGGATGGCGTGGCAATTTGTAAATGTAATGGAGAAGTGTGTGTAACTGTGTAAGCTTTTGAAAGTGCATTTTAGGCAAAACTCCAATGTGCCAAATGAGCGCTTCTCTTACTGCAATACCCTGCAGAGACAACGGGCTGGGACAAGGTGTCAAACAGGGTGGTCCCTGACAAACTGCATTTATACTTGAAGCCATTTAATACCTCCAGTAAGCATTTATAAACCAAGAAATTATTTTCCTCTGGGGAATGATTTACCACCATCTTTCGTTAGTATCTCCCCAGTCTTCACTGCCTATCCCTGTCCTCGTTTTTTTTTTTTTTTTTTTTTTTTTATCAGGAGGGGAAAAAAGACAAGTTGGGGTGTAGTTGTTTATGTATTTATTCTCAGTTGCTTCCATCTCAGCTCCTGCTGCTAAACAGCTGCTTGGAGGCCTACTTCTCCTTTTGGGGTTTACTGATCTCCCAGATGAATAATGCCCCCCTTCACTTCCCCAGCAGCTGGCGCCCAGCCAACGTTCAGACAGGATGCTGACAGTTACTGGGAAAACATTTGGCATGCAGGCAGCTGCCAGAAAGCAAAAGTCACTCTGAGCAGACCAGGGTGTGGATGCGGAGACTAAACTACTCCCTGGCCCTTTTCTCATTTACAGTAATTCTTTCCAGTAAGAAATGTGCTGCCAGGGCCTACAGCACTCATTAATTAGTTAATCCTGGACTGAATGCAAAATGCAAGAATGATTAAGGACTGCTTTTTTTTTTTTTTTTTTTTTTCAATCCTGCCTTAATGCATCTCCTTTCTCCGTGGGTTTTTACTAAGGCTGCTTCCAGGGAATGGCAAACAAGTGAAGGGCCAAATCCTGCTGCACTTGCACTATATTGGCCAAGGTGGATCTTCATTGATTGCAGGGACAGAGTGCATCCTCAACAAGCTCATGGGTGGCACCAAGTTGGAGGGTGGGGAGCAATAGATATGCCAAAGGACAGAGCTGCCATTCAGAGTCACCTCAACAACTGGGGAAATGGACCAACAGGAACCTCATGGAGTTCAATAAGGACAATCGCAAAGTCTTGCGATGAGGGAGGAATAACCCCAGTATTGCTTGGGGAGCAACTGGAGAGAAAAGAGCTCTGCACAAAAAAGCATGGAGGTCCTGTGTGCCCTTGTGGTGAAGAAGTCCTATGACTCACTGGGCTCTATTAGCAAGTGTGTAGCTAACAAGACACTATTCACATCTGGAGTGCTCTCTCCAGCTGTGAACTCCCCAGTACAAAAAAGGTATTGACAAACTGGAATGAGCAGAGTGAAAGACCACCAAGCTCATTGAACTGGATTAAAGACATCCAAGAAGAGATTAAGAGGTAGCTTTGTTCAGTCTGTAAGAGGAGGCTGAGGAAGATCCATCTACGGCCATCAGGCAACTAAGAGAAGGGTATAGAGAAAATGAAGCCAGAAAGCCAGACTGTTGTTGAAGGTGTGCAGTGAAAGGGGAAAAAAAAAAAAAAGCAGGTGAAATTCTAATTGTATAGAAATCTTTAATATCTTAAAAAATACTGGAGGGA
Organism: Scolopax mira; assembly: GCA_004320125.1. Taxonomy (NCBI): domain Eukaryota; kingdom Metazoa; phylum Chordata; class Aves; order Charadriiformes; family Scolopacidae; genus Scolopax; species Scolopax mira. The sequence goes on from BJBW01004381.1 coordinate 32,950, forward strand.
GTGCCCAGAGAGGCTAAGGGATCTTCATTCTTTGGAATATTCAAACTTTGGCTGTACAAGACCCTGATCAACTTAATGTCACTTTAAAGTTATCTCTGTAGTGCACAATGTGTTGGACCAGATGATTTCCAAAATTCCTCTGTGACCTAAATTACTCTACAATTTCATTCTGTGATGTTGGAAAGTATTGGATCACTTTTTGTAAAAGCGTTGGGTCACAAGCATTTTGAAGGCAAATTGCTTTTGGTAAGTGTGGTTGTTACTACTTTGAGTCATCATCTGAGTCTACATGCTTTTCCTGCTCAAGGTTGATCAGTTTACAAGTAAAATATTAGGCAGACTTAGGAAACTACCACAGTACAGTTCAGAAAGTGTGTGACGTGATTTTATGGTTCTTTGACCATTGGTCTGTGGCTGCGAAGCAAATCAGAGTATCTTCCAGCGTGTCTTGTCTGCATATAGTAGTACTGGTCCTACTGCAACCAAGACTCCTAGTTCCTGCTGCTTTTTCTATGCTAATCTCTTCCCCATCCCATGTTTTTTCCCCAGCCATTTTCTATTATAATGTCCCAAAAGACCCCCTGCTCCTCCCCTCCATCCTGGTAAAGCAAGGTCATTCTTTATGTGCTTTCTTGTTTCTCTAAAACCAGCTCTGCATTACCTTATTCATACAAGTAATCACGTTCATTCTTGCTTTGAATAACTTCAGCAGGGTTTACTTTCTGTGGAAAATATGACATAAAATTTTGACTGAAATGTAATTTTTTTTTTCTTAGCAAATTCCCATTTTGCTATGACAGACAACATAATATTAAACCTAACATTGTGATAGATGAAAATGTCACGGATTTCATGTTATAATGATACTATTAACACCCAAGTAAAGCACAGAAACAACTTGTTCCTGTTTGTAAATGCCATTTTTTATGAGCCCTCAGACACCTGAGGCACTGCATAGTTGAAAGGATTATTGCACTTCTCAGATAGTTGCAGCCACTTATATGGCTTAAGACTTCTGCCTCAAAGGCTTGCCTGAAGGCTCCATTAATTGGCAGTTATGCAAAGCTTGATCTATCACATTGCTTAATTATGCACTTTTCTTCCTCCCTGTGTCATGCCAAGCAGATAGGAAAGGCTTTGGAAGAGAACTTAGTCAAAATGTGTTGATCGCTGGAAAATGTCAGAATAAAGTCTCCTTGAATAATGCAGGGTAAACAGAACCTGAAGGAAAGATGTTCATATTCTCCAGGGAAGAACTTTTTGTATTGATATGAAGGTGAAGTGTCTTGTAAGACTGACACTCTAAGAAAGGGAGCAGGAGAGCCTGTCCTTCTTCCACAGCCCAGGCAAAATTCTCTCAAAATCCATTATGGCTCAAAAGTACAAAGCAGGTCTATTCTTTGGCTTCAGGTGATAATTCACAGTGGAAGGGATCATTAAAATGTGGTTTGTATATATTTTGCATTTTGACAATAGAGTCTATTCTTGTGTGTTCTTTCTTCATTCCCATGAAGCTGCACTTCAGTGAGAAAAGCTGAAGGATGAGCAAGCAAGCCAGAGTTATGGCAATATGCAGAAATAAGAAATAGGAAATCTCTTTAAGGCATAAAGTCTCTTTAAGGCATAAATCCCAGCAGGATTTTCTGTCATCATCTTCTCTACCCCAAAGGAGGCCGGGGAATTGCTTTCCGCAGAGAAATGTTATTGATGATCTTTTCAGAACTGATTCTAGTCTCATAATTAGAGAAGTTGGACACATGGTCAAGAGAACAGCTACTGCTGCTCCTGAGAGGTTTAATTTCCATATTTGACATCAGGAATCTCTTAAATTGTTTTATATTCCCTCATTTCTGACAAAACTAATTCCAAGACAGCTAACACACTCACAGATTTAAGGGTAGATGGGTCCAACCCAAGAAATTATATTCTGTGGTCACATCTCTTCCTATTAGTTGTTTTGGATCCAGGATTTATACTTAGGTTTGTCTCTAAAGTATAGTTTTATCACTAAGAAAGAAAGAGATTTCTAAAACTCATTGGAACAAGTTGATAAAGAGTTAGTTAAATGCAAATAAGCATTCTGCACTGCAGTATCAGAGGCCAGCAGCACTAGCACCTTCCTAGCCAGACACTCTCTTCACCTGGGTCTGATTGACTCTGGTAATTGCTGGCCCATCTCAATTGCCAAGGGGAGTGGTAGGCTGAGCTGCTGCTACATGTGCCTTGGTTAGAATCTGTGATAAGGCAGCCACCATCTGGAAAGTGGAGGGGAAAAAGTCACAGGACCTGTGGGCGACTGCTTTACTCCCGGAGTGGCCAGTTTGGTTGTGCACCACTTGTAGCACTGAAAGGCTTTTGCTCTGTGTGTGTGTGGCAGAGGCCATTGCATGTGGCAACACAAGCTGAAAGGAACCTTTCCATTCCAGAGGAAAATTAAATATTGGCAGCTATTTCAATCTGAAAAATGAAATTTTTCCAGTCTCTTGGATTATTTCTTTTTTAAACAAAGGATTCTTGTATTTCTACAGCACTCTGGGAATGTCTTACATTCATTTTAGTGGCCTTTATTTTACCAGGCAGTGCTAAGAGCCAAACTGTAAATGAGAACTGAGCTCTTGGGGTCTAAGAAAGGGCTTCTGTAAAAGGATTGGGGCCAAGGATGAGCTCCATCTTTCTCCTGGAAGCTTCACTCACCATGCAGCCCAGGAACGGCAGCACACCAACATGCAGAGCACAGCTTATTAGCAACACATTTTAAATCTGTGGTTTACTTTTAGTACCTTTTACCTATCCCATCTCCCTGTCCATCAGACGTTTGAATGGGCTCTCCTGGATTCTTTCATGACCATACCTATTCCCAAGACCTGTCTTTAGCAGGGGACTAGGTACAGCAGACGTAACTGCTTGTGGTCATCTAAACACCAGCTGGAAAGATCTAGTGGAGAGAAAAGGCCCATGCTCCTGCCTCTAGTCCTGTAGTCCTGCTGAACTCCAGTGCTTAGGACCTCAGTAGGTGCTACTGAGTTTGGCTCAACCCAAAGGTTTTGGAACAGTATTTCAAATGTGGGACTTCTGCCTGTACTGGGTCTGGTGGGGAAAGGGTTAATTGTTCCCAGGACCTAGCAGGGACACAGGTATTCCATCCCATTTGAGCCACCCAGGGGGATGGCCTGAACTAGCCAAGGAAGGGGAGGGACAGGAAGTAAAGTAAGGGGAGGAAGTCCAGCCCCTGGGGCAGAAGGAGCAGGGAGAGCAGTGCGGTCAGGTACATTCTGGGTACCTCTGCAAGCAGTGGTATGGTGATCGCGGTTGTATACTCCTCTGTCTGTGTTATTGTTGTTATTTCTTGCACCTTTTGCTGTTCTGTTAAATTGCCTTTGTCTCAACCCACGGGTTTTGCCGTTTTCTTTTGATTTTCGCCTCCCGGCCACACAGCTGGTGGGGACTCATATGTGTGAGCAGCTGCCACGTGGTCCTTTGTTCCCGTCTGAGGCCAAACTACGACAGTCCTTTTTGGCGCCCAACATGGGGCACTCGGAGGGTTGAGATAACGACAGACCTGACCAGAGCATGCTAAAAGAAACTTTTTATATGTATTTTGTTGTTTACTTGCTGGGCACAATGTTGGTCCGTTTGTTCTCATGGCTGTGTTATGTGAACTCGTACATGCTCTATGTGCTCCCCGTGATGATGTTTATCACCTCTGGGACGGGGGATTAGGATTATAATTTTGCTGTCCTGTGTGATATCAATTTATGATATGATAGCATCACTGTTCAGAGGGTTATGTTGGGGCATTTCTTCGGCACTGTTTTCCTGTTTTAATATACACACTGAGTCTATGGGGGAAGCAGGGGGGATACTTTCCCCAGTTCTTTTTACCCCCCATTTCTCTTTCATGCTGGGTATGCCAGTTTTTGAGAATTTTGATTACTCTTGGGACATGCAAACCAG
>BJBW01004383.1:0-55452 GCA_004320125.1 Scolopax mira
TCCAGCCTGGCCTTGAACCCCTCCAGGAATGAGGCAGCCACAGCTTATCTGGGCAACCTGGGCCAGGGTCTCATCATGATCAGAACAAAGAATTTCTGCCAAATCTCTAATTTAAATTTGTGCTCGTTCAGTTTTAAACTGTTATCCCTTGAACTGTCCTACCCTGAAACAGTAGTCCCTGTGTATTTATACCATTTCAGAATAAACCTTTGTGAAACCTCAAACATACCACGGGATACTACTATTAATTCTCCAAAGTTTTACCTTCCAAATGGGTCACCTTAACAATCACAAAATTGTCCTCAACAAACGTGCGCTGATACCTGTGCAGGGCTGTGTGTGTGGTCAGAAAGAATCAGCAGTCAGCAGTTCCCTGTGCAAAGACCAGGGCCTCCAAAGTCTAGAGACTGTCTTTCTGACACCCCAACTTTGAAAGGCAGCCCAATGGGACCAGTACTGTGACTGTACCTTGCCATTCTTGTACTGGCCAGGTCCAACTTGCAACAACTATTTGGCTGGGAACCCATTTGACATCACATCACACGTATGTTGTTTGTCCTCTTCCAGTCCTCCCGAAAGCCTTGAGAAGCAAGTTTAGTTTCCATCCTACAATTCTGCTGAATGTACTTTGAGATCCATAATTGTTCCTCAATCTGGAGGTGCTTTCCCCAGCAAAAAATAAAAGCTACTATTGCAGTAAGCATGTTACACACTCACCAGAAAGGCAATATGAAGAGCCAAAGCATATTTCACACCATTCTTTCCAACTTCTCTTTTCTTCCTGGTATTAGCACATGTTGCCACTGCCATCTCACAACCATGACAGGCTTATAGCAGAACATTTTTACCTTGCACCCTGCCTTTCTCTCATTCCCTTCATAATTAGGCTGCAGCCAAGTATTTACATCTCTTTCTTTACTATGCTGACCAAGAATAGCAGATTATTTCAACATAGTCAAAATTCTTATAAGCAGACTGCACCCCCTAACACTGAGCTCTATCTGACTTCCCTGAAATTCACTATACATCTTTAGGTCCTACCTGAATTTCATGGGAAAAGTATCCCAGTAATCACTCCTTTGGTCTCTCTCCAATTCTGACAGAAAATGTGCAAATTCCTCTTTAAATATTTATCCAGTTTTAGTTACTCCCACTGATGTTACCAGTCACAGTGATGACATTTTAATCCATTTAACAGCCTTTTTCACAGTAACTGATGTTTTGTCAGTGCTGTGGTTTTTTTTTTTCCCCACCTATGACACAACCCAACAGTGTTTTCTGAGCAGCTCCCATTGAGGGGCACACCAGAGTGGATGGTGTTCTCACTCAACTGAACCCAGTAAGGGGCTGGGGGAGAACTAATATGCCCAGAAATCTCATTTTAAGAAAAAATAATGTTTGGAACCTTCTGGTACTGGTGATAGTCTCCTAGCTACTGTAGTTATTAACTAACCAGATGTAGGTCTATCACAGAACAATTAAAAAAATGAAATAATTTGTCAGTATATAGCAAACATTCAACTCTTCCAGGATTACAGATCATAAAACATGTCCTAAAACTATAAGCAAAGCACTTCCATTTTGAATTTTTTTACGATTCCACTGTTAGTGCCAGCGTGATCAGTTCTACCACTCGGGAAAGAAAAACTCCTTTCTATTTTCAGTCTTTTTAGGTCTAGATCTCAGCCCCTAATGAAAAAGCAAGAAAAAATTTAGGAAGGCTTTTCAGAAAGGCCTTGTGCTATGCAATTATCTTTTTAATGGAAAATTTTCAGCAGGGATCCCTTGTCCTTGGACTAGTCCTGCAAGTACTACAAATACCTACTAATACCATGCATGTCTAATGAGATGACTGTGGGTCCTACTCAGAAACATCCCCAGCCCACAAATGTGCAAATCGCTTTTTGTATGTAAATAATTGTGTCATGAGATGCATTAAACCCTTTCATTAAAATCTTTTCACCCTGCATGTACTAAGAGGAAAGGAAAGGTGTATCAGAAAGCCCCAGTCCCACGCAATTTTAAAAGTACGCAAAAGAAAAAGCAGGGGAGCCTGTTTGGAAATTTTTACTTTCTCATGAAAGAAGAAATTAAGTCAATACAAAGGAATAGTAGCCGTGCTAAGATATGTATGCTTATTGCTTTATAATTCGCTTTCCTTCCCAGAGTAAATACTGAATCACAGAAAAGGTATTTAATTCCAAGTCCTACAGAATGCTACTGGACTATCTTAAATAATGGAATAACTTACGACTGTAGTAGAAATTTTCAGATTTTTTCTTTCATGGCATACAATCACTGCAACAGACATTTTCCATAAGCATCAGACAAGTAACACGACGCTTTCTGAGACACTGGCCAAAGAGAGGGGAGCTGAAGGGAAAGACACCAGGACTGGGCTCCATCCCCAGCAGTGTGGCCAGCAGGGCAAGGGGGGGGATTCCGTCCCTCTGCTCCGCTCTGGGGAGACCCCCCTGCAGTGCTGCCTCCAGCTCTGGGGCCACCATAAGGAGGATATGGACCTGTTGGACTGGGGCCAGAGGAGGCCATGAAGATGCTCCGAGGGCTGGAGCCCCTCTGCTGTGAAGACAGGCTGAGAGAGTTGGGGTTGTTCAGCCTGAAAAAGAGAAGGCTCTGGGCAGACCTTAGGGCCCCTTCCAGTCCCTAAAGGAGCTCCAGGAGAGATGGGGAGGGACTCTTGATCAGGGAGTGTAGTGATAAGACAAGGGGTAACAGTTTTAAACTAAAAGAAGGGAGATCTAGATTAGATGTTAGGAAGAAATTCTTGACTGTGAGGGTGGTGAGGCACTGGACAGGTTGTCCAGGGAAGTTGTGGATGCCTCATCTCTGCAACATTCAAGGCCAGGCTGGATGGGTCCCTGAGCAACCTCATCTAGTTGAAGACTAGACTGCTTATGGCAGGAGGGTTGGACTAGATGGCCTTGAAAGGTCCCTTTCAACTCAAACTATGATTCTAAGACACTGCCCCTGCCATGCTCCAGCCTGCATGGCTCAGGCCACACATTCCCAGGCAGATTATCTGGGTTCAGATGCCCAGGAGCCTCAGCTGATCTTAGTGCTCTTCTCAGAAGAGGACACTGTAGTGTCAAGGCTTTGTGCTAATACTGTGTCATGCTGCTACATTATGTTATGATGCCATGAGATTTCAGTACTCCCACAGAACTGAGGCTGCATCTGTTCCAAAGCAGCAGAGTATGGTCTCAGGCTTTGCCCACCCTCTGTTGGGCTTCCTCTGGTCCCACTGCCAATTGTTGGGGCACAATACGTGGAATTTGCACACAGAATAAGGCGGCCCAGGGTGAGCTTTGCTCTCAAAGTGATAAATAGAATCAGCAACCTAAGAACTGAATACTTAGCAATTCTAGCCCGATTAAAAAAGCTTAGTGTGAAATAAGAACAATTGTTCCATACAACAGCAGTTTGCTAACATGAAACAATCTGCAAGAAGCTGAGAAATTACGAAAATTAAAGCAAAGAAAAACTACTGCCCTCAGATAATATTTTTTTCTTGCTATTAACAACTGTGTTGATGTATTCCCTGTTACAGACATGGCCAAGGTGTACTTAGTAGACAGGGATGCTGTGCATCCTGTGGAGGAGTTCAGTTTTTTGATTCAAATATCTGAAGTTATAATTCACAAAAAATATTAGCGCTGTGATTTAAAGTCCTTAATATACTCTCATAAAACCCACGGTGCTCTGTGAGATATAAGCACGTGCTTTTCTAGATAAGGCTGGGATTATTCCCAAGCTAAAAGTAAACATGCATTGTAGAAATCTGCTAGATTTAGGCCCAAGGAAAAAAACGTCCTGTTAAACAGATTTCCAGCACTGATTTTGCATATTAGAAAGCAGGCATTTTCTTTTCACACACAGTTAACTGAGCAGAATTAGCTTATCTTAAAAGCAGCCTAAACAATATTTTGGCTACTGTAGGAACTGGAAAAGCAGCTTTAACTCTGCAGTATTGCAATAGAGCAAGTTCAGAGATATTTTTATACTTTCTGCTTTGTCAAGCATTTTATACACACAATTTCTTTCCTTTAATTCATTCCAAAAAAGTCCACTCCAAATATTTTTTCCATATCTAGCCACAAGATGTTGTTTCTTTTCTAAGAATAAACAATATTTTGGTTTGTCAGTCCAACTCCTTGACGTGAACGTATCTTTATATAGTAAAAGCCTCCAAAGCTGCCTTGTCTGGTATGTGGTTACAAAGGGGCAGCCCTATGAGGTGGGAACCTATAAAGTCAGATTTCCCTACATACCTGATTGGTCATACTTACAGAAATTCCTAGTGGAAGCCATAAGATTATGTTCCCTCAGCTTCTTTTAGCTTTTTTTTTTTTCCTGTTTTTTCCTGCTTGAAATGAGAACTGATTTCTATCTTTGACTGCATACTGAATATGGTTGCTTATGCAAAAGAATCCTGTTGATACCTTATTCATTTGCATTTCCAGCTGGAGTTAGAAGATTCAGCTGTCAGAATATTACAAGTTGGATCACCACATGAGGTGGGGGGAGGGAGCTTGCAAATTAGCTGTCAAGTTGAATAAAAAGAATAATAGCTTACGAAGCTGGCAGTTACCATTTGATACTGCATTACTGACTGTGCCTTAGGATAAAGATTGTTACCTTAATACTGATAAACTGTTTGCATCTATTGCAAAATAGAAGCAATTAAAAAAACCTAAAACAAGCCTAATGCACCTCTGAATTCAGAAAGGTGGGACAGTCTTCCTTTCAGGGTAATAAAAACGTTATGCATTAAAAAGTTAGCAATTTATTTTAGTGCTATTAAATATTTGGCACATGGAACGGCCTAATAATGGTTTCTAAAGCCAGACATTATACATATTGTGGGCTATTTATGTATTTATAGCTATTCTCTGCTGACAAACAAACTCCTTCTGGTAGTTTTAGAAACAAAGCATTTAATATACATGAGAAAATAAAGGAAAATACCAAACACTATGTAGATTCTTTTATGAGCCTATTTTTATCCAAAGGCTCTCAAAACACAAACCCCTTTGCTACTGGTTTGCACATATTTGCCTCACTTTTGTCTTTATAAAGTACATTAAAGGTTGTATTTATGGTAATAGGAAAAGAAGAGAGCAGATGTAGATGAGGGTGCCTGGCTCCTTTGAAGAACTGAAAAAAAATTAATAAAAAATTTTCTTCAGGCCCTGCACCCCCCTCATTTCATTTCACACACAATGTATCTGCAATACTGAGAAACTCACATCAATGACAAGATGACAAAACCTCAGGGCTGAACAGGGATGGCTCACTAAGACTTATTATTCTCTGCCTTTGATAAATTCCAAATGCCAGATTTTGTTGACAAGTTCACCTTTATCCAACCTCTTAATTTTTCATTCCTATCTTACACACAGGAATTGCTCAGCATACATTTAAATGCCATGCTCTATAGGCACTTAACTGTATGTTGACTGCTATTTCGAATTTTAAAAATGTTAGCAGTATACATTTCATGAGATGAGCGAGCACCCTGATGTCTGCAAGAACAGACAACTCCCTCCCCCTTTGCCCTCCGCAATGGGTTAAGTAACGACGCTTATAAAATATAGATGATGGAAAACTCAAGCCCTTGAGAGAACAAGATGACAGCGTAATGTACAGCATATAGTATTTGTGGGCACAATGCACATAAACACAGCTCGTTCTGTGTATTTAATATTTTTGTGCTGCATACAAGTATTTCATTAGCTGCTCAAAGAAATCAAAATAGAAAGGATTGTTCATTTAAAAAAAGGAAAGCAAATACTTAGCTATAAAGTTAAGAATTGTACTATTTCTTGTGCATCAGCTTTTAAAACTGGAGCTTTTATATCTCTTCTTTTGCTACTGCTTTCTACAACTGATCAGTGTTGTGAACGCCAGATACGGTTGCAAGAGAAACCAAGGGGAATGAACACACAGACCACTGAAAGCCTCTTGCTGAATAAAATCAAATTCACAACACAACAGCCAACAAGAGTAAACAGACAAATATTTGACCAAACTTTTGTTAATAAGAGATATACAGTGCTGTCTGTTAATGAGACAGAGCACACACATGTAAATTCTCTTTAACATGTATGTGCGAGTTCAATTTCTTGCAGAATTCCCAGGGAAACAACAGAACTGGGATACAACCTTTAGACTGGGATTCCATTCCACCTGAAAAACCCAGACATCGAATAATTGTCCTGCTGAGTTTAGTGCATCCAGCTTTCTAAGTGCATGCTTGTACTGTGCAATTGTCACGGCAGAGAAACCTCACCCTGGTGTCACTCCAAACTTCCAGCATACTCCAGCACGAAAGATAAATTAAGACCAAACTCCAAAATTTTATCCAAGCACATCTCCCTAGCTCAGGTGTGGTGCCAGGTTTACACGTTGTCTGTTCTAGAGCTACCACAATTCTGCTCTGCTTGTTCTTTCATATGAATCCTCACTGCACGTACACTCTTCTTCTACAGGTCCTTAAGAAATTCCACATTTGCAAGCTCACTGGTCCCATCTAGGTTCCCTATAGAATACAGCAGAGGCTAGATTTCTATACTGCAGTAAATTATGGCAGCAGTGATGTGGACCTTGCGTCTGTAACATTTTGGAAGCAGCTTGGCTTGGCTTATGTCATACCGAAACGAGTGTCCTTGGTACCCTAGTCAGGGCAACCTAAAAGGAAAAGCAGGCAAATGCGTCACAGCTGAATTGTAGGGCTAATTTTTCTCTTTATTTACATTTTTTGTTGAGGTTAAGTGCTGGCTCCTGCACTTGGATCACATCAACCCCATGCAGTGCTACAGGCTTGGGGAAGAGTGGCTAGAAAGCTGCCCAGTGGAAAAGGACTTGGGGTTGTTGGGTGACAGCCAGCTCACTATGAGCCAGCAGTGTGCCCAAATAGCCCACAAGGCCAACAGCATCCTGGCCTGTATCAGGAATAGTGTGGCCAGTAGGACTAGGGAAGCGATGCCCTCTGTACTGGGCACTGGTGAGGCCCCACCTCAGGTGCTGTGTCCAGTTTTGGGTCTCTCATGACAAGAAAGACATTGAGGAGCTGAAGCGTGCCTAGAGGAGGACAACAGAGCTGGTGATGGGTCTGGAGCACAAGTCTTGTGAGGAGCAGCTGAGGGAGCTGGGGGTGTTCAGCCTGGAGAAAAAGAGGCTGAGAGGAGACCTTCTCTCTCTCTACAACTCCTTGAAGGGAGGGGGTAGCAAGACAGGGGTCAGACATATTTCCATCACAACTATGCATTACCCTCTCATTCCAGGAACAGAGGCATACTTAAAAAGATCAATATATTCTATTTCAAAACTATCTGTATGATCTGCAAAAGTACCTCATAACTGAACTTGTAGAAAGACTGTTTCAAACAGTTTTAAAGTTTTACAGTGCATCAGCAATTCCACATGAAAAACAGAAATGGAAAGTCAATGCACTACTCCAGAGTTGTTCCCATTGTTTACTGTAAGTTATGAACAAAAGTATGACACATAAAGGCCTCAGTTTTTAACAAAGAACAAAGTTGCTCTTTTCCTCAAAATTTGAAGCAACCTCCTTTGAGATGACCACGAAGTTATCCCACAAAGGTAAAAGGCATTTCAACTGAACTGTATCTTGCCAGAATCAAGTCTTACTAGAACATCTAGCATACCATTGGGCCTACTCACTTGAAAGGATTGTCCAATCAGCTCAATTTATATGTAACTTGTCAACAAAGACTATTTTGTACAATAGCAAATGGAAATGTACAGCTTACTTGGCTATTTGAAGCACGGTGAGTTGCTTTACTCCTTAGCTTTTATTTCCCTTTGTGTTTGGGAACATAATGTCTCTGCGACTACACAGGATTACAAACCATAGGCATTTCCTATCGACCAGTTCATTGTGCAGCTCAAAGCATGTCAAGGTCATATCTCGATGCCGAGCCCAAGCTATAGCCCTGAAGGTAGCACACAGTGCTTCATTAACCACATTGAGTTGTACAGATTATCAATTCCTAGCTGAAGAATCTGCTTTAAATCAATGCTGATCAATATCTGAGATACTTTTTCTGGAATACACAAGAACTGAGGGAAAAAAATATTAAAACACTACGGTTCAACCACAATAAATATTTTGTCCAACAATTTCTTTCATAACCAAAACACACACCGTTCCCAAGTTGTATTAGTTGGGTGGTTGTAGCATTGGGTATGGTTTAGGGACAGCCTTGACCCAGCCCATAGATGAGACCACCCTGGTACATAAAAAAGATGTGACCTCACTGTTTTTCAGATGATTGTGTGTGAAAGTAAGTGAGAATCTGCATACGCACAAAGAAAAGTCACATGTAAATTCGGTGCTTGGGTAAACATGAGGACCAGCATGCCTGAAATTATGTATGCAATTAGTATCACATATATGAAATGATGCGTCTAATTACAGGCCGTGTTTGGAAATGCATCCTGTGTCTTGATAAACATTCTGTAACGCTGCTGTGCTCCCTCACCAGGACCTCAAGTGCTGGTCTTCACAGAACGCAAAGCACAAGTGTCTTTAGATCCACTGGTCCAGCTGTCACGAGTTCTGCCTTCCAGCTCTCATTCTGGAGACCCATCAGACACACTTACTCCAGTTTAATCTACAGAGGGTGAGTGGTTCAGCTGCTGTCCTTAGTGCAGAGATTTTAAGCAGCAGCTGTTGGGCGGGGATGATATTAAGCCTCTATTTCTAAAGGAAAAGACATTTCTGCAGTAAAAAATTGACAAGTCTGCGTTCGGTTTTACAGAGGTCTTAGTTCTCACATTTTCTGGTCCTAAGGCTGCAATGTCAGAAACTTTAACACACTTCCCATATAGAAGAGAGAAAAGTATGTCCACAAACGTGGGGAAGACAATTTCCTCTTAATTTTACACAGGCATAGAGTATTTGTTTGACAGACTATGCATTTTGCAGTATGCAATTTTTATTTTTTTTTAATGGTAGAAGAAAACTTTTTGCTATTATCTGTGATAGGGCAGTTTTATTTACCTGTACATAATTCTATTCAAAAGTTCTTTTTGGAGAGTATTGTAATTTTTATGTTTTGGTTTGGTTTTTTTTTTCATTGGTAAAAATTGTAGATCTTTAACTTAAATTCTCTTTAATGGTCAATGCTGGATGACATCCTGACTTACATTATCTGAGATATTTTTTCTGGAATACACAAGAACTGAGGAAAAAAAATCATTAAAACATTGCGGGTTGACCATGCTAATATATTTTGTCCAACAATTTCTTTCATAACCAAAACACATACCCTTCCCAGGTTACTTTATACGCTTACTTTAAAGGTAAGTGTATAAGGTCTGTAACTAAGCTTCCCTCAGAACTAGTCCTAAACTGAGATCTTCCTGCTAATCACAGCAATCCAAAATTTGCTATAAAGAGTAAAGGTTTCAATTGAAAGGTTAATTAGAAATGAACTATTTTCAAAACCACTGAGAGAACTGGAGGCCTCATAAATGTCAATAAGAAGGAATTAGCAAATCAGTAACAAATATACTCAACAAAGAAAGTTTCTTATGAGATTAACTTTGGTAAATATGAAAGGGAGAGGAATCTGGTTGTATATAGCTTTAGACAACTAAAAGCTCCAAAAGGAGTAGCTTCTAGATGCACACAAGATGTTCTCAGATTTGAGGTGTCTCCTATTAGGCTTTTCATCCCAGAACTGAAGATGATAGACAAGCCATAGGAAACTTCATGTCCATGGCTCTCTTGACAGGTTCAGAGTAGCACAATAAATAAAATTTTTGCCATTACTAGTAAAAAGCAAAAGGCTTTGCACTGACCTGTTCTGATTGAACTTAAAACATTGAAAGACTAACAATGTGTGCTGAATCCCTAGCAGCGTGGCCAACAAGGCGAAGGAGGTGATTCTGCTCCTCTTTGCTCCCCTCTGGTGAGACTGCATCCAGCTCTGGAGCCCTCAGCAGGTCAGATAAGTCCATGAAGATGACCAAAGGTTGGAGCCCCTCTGCTATGAGAACAGTCTGAGAAAGTTGGGGTTGTTTGGCCTGGAGAAGAGAAGGCTCCAGGGAGACCTTAGAGCCCCTTCCAGTACCCAAAGGGGGCTTACAGAAAAGATGGGGAGGGACTCTTTACCAGGGAGTGTAGCCATAGGACATGGGGTAATGGTTTTAAACCAGAAGAGGGGAGATTTGGACTAGATATAAGGAAAAAAAATTTACGCTGAAGGTGGTGAGACACTGGCCCAGGTGCCCTGAGTAGTGGTAGATGTCCCATCCCTGGAAACATTTAAGGTCAGATTGAACTAAGCTCTGAATAACCAGTTGAAGATGTCCTGCTCATTGCAGGGGAGGTTGGACTAAATGGCCTTTAAAGGTCAACTAGATGACCTTCCAACCCAACCCATTCTATGAATAAAATCCTGGTTTTCCGCCTTTTGGCTGTAAATCTTGACTATGACACCAGAAACCATGAAATACTTGCCTAGGAGTGGGAGAGGTGGCAAGCTTCTGAATAACTGCTATTTTGTATTCCCCAAATACTACCCGCAGATATAATGAAAATTTCCACACACAAATCTCTACCCCTACTACCAGCACTCATGCAGCTCCTGCATTTTCTTCTGCACTTCCCAAACCCTGTTTTGAGTGACATAACTATGAAGTTACAAAGCAGGTATCTGCTGTCTCTCAGGTGGGGTTTGCCAAGTAGAACAATATTTGTATAAAACTTAATAAAAACATTCCTATTCTGTGACAAAACACTTTTTTAGAAATGCCTTTCCCTCAACAGCTGCCAAAATTTTCCCACACCCATTTTTTCTTTAGCAATTACCTTATTTGACTTGGTTGCATTCTGAGGAGGTCTGACCATCCCTAGCCTAGTGCAGTAGGAGAAAGCTAATACAATTAACTGGAAAGCACTCAGGAATCAGACTCAACAGGATGAAAAGCACTGCACAAAAACTTGGGCTGGGTTTTCTTGAGCACCTGGGAGCACCTAGTTAACATAAAGAATTCTCAGTGACTTAACACTGCCCATCAGTTTTATTCTGGCTTGCTTACAGTCACCCTGTGCTGATATTATGCTCGTCCTTGTGCTAAATTAGTTACGAGATGGCATGTGTTTGGGAGATCTGAATGCAAACAGCCAGGCTGCTGTCAAAAACAGACCACACAAAACCTTTACCCCGTAAGAAAACATTTAAGGGTTAGTGATAGTCTTGATACTCTTTGAGAACATGAAAAATGAAAATCAAACTTCACATGTAGTCACTGTTTATATCACACGGTATAAAATGGTTACCTATATGAGACTTTATGTTAACAGGTTGCCCAGGGAGGTTGTGAACTCTCCTTCCTTGCAGATACTCAAAAGGTGTGTAGGTATGGTCCAATGTGAGAGGGGGTTGTTGACAAACATAGATGTTAACCAGACAAGATTTTACCAGCTAGCACTTCAGTGTCTTCCATGTGTGCACCCTCTAGTTTTCAAACTCATCACTTCAGTAGCAGGGATGAAACTACCCCATTACCTTTTTAATGATGACTAAGAGATTGAAACTGAAATGCCATCAACATGTTGCCAGCACAGCCATTTTGCTACTTTGAGAGTGGCATGATGAGATGATTATGATGATGATGAGGGTGGCATGATGATGCTTGAGACAGCTTTCTCCTTCCACTGTTCCTCAACAACTTTAGAGAGACAGAAACCACTGCTTTCTATAGCTTCAGCAGTACACTAAGCACCATTCAAAAAAATATAGCTAGAAGAAAGTTGACCTAATTCCAACTCTTCCATTTACATTTAAAGCTTTGAAGGGGGTGCCAGAGGCTACAATGCTTAATTTTATCTTCATTAGTTTGCAAAGATAATTTCTTTGGGGTTTGGAGACTAAGCACAGAAACCCGCTCCCTTTGAGCAGCGCTGCTTGGTTTTTGGAGAGGGTCAGCCCTAATTTTGAAATTTCTTTTAAAAAAGAAGTCAGATTGCCCTGTGATCACTGCTCACTGTTACGAATCTGAAGACACTATCCTAGAACTGAGACTCGACAT
Source organism: Scolopax mira (assembly GCA_004320125.1). Lineage (NCBI taxonomy): Eukaryota > Metazoa > Chordata > Aves > Charadriiformes > Scolopacidae > Scolopax > Scolopax mira. The sequence goes on from BJBW01004383.1 coordinate 12,085, forward strand.
AAAAAATTGATTGCAATCTTTCTTTCTGAAATCTTGTAGTTTAAGTAAAGCTTTGGCATCGAACAAGAGAATGTTATAGAGCTGATAAGTAAATCCAGCCCACTGCTGGCTGAAGCATTTCCTCCATTCACCTTATCCATACCATCTTGCTCCTTTACACTTCATTTTGTCTATTTGTCTCTACTAAAAGATGCAATAAAGCACTGTAGCTTGAACACGAGACAATTCTGAACTGCAGTGGTAGTTCCAGCCCTCAGTAAGAAGAGAACAACCGTGTTTACTGTAAACATTCAAGGTCACATCTTTAAGTTGCAGAACAAAGTTTTATTCTCAGTAGTGACTCATTTCTAGTAAATCAACACGAAACACGTCTTAAAAATAATGGACAGAATTTAACCAATATCCTGGAATAGAAAAAGCCTAGACTATAATTCATATTTAGTTTTCTTAATTCATATTTCATTTTCTTTCCCAGGTTCTTAGATGTTTCTTGTTTTGTTCATTATCACAGACCTACTGCACTCAGACACTATGGATGCAGTACACAAGCTCTTCAAGTGCAAACCCATTCCCCATCATCTCACTTACCAATTTCCCCCAAATTATATACTATGCAAATAAAACTTCTACTCTGTATGAAAAACAATCTACGAGGAAAAAAAACTGTATCTCTTCTGTGCAGATTTATTCAGTCATGCATGCCCTATATGTTACTACTAGAGCACATTACCCACAAACAATTTCTCCATTACTGAATATGCTCAATTCATCTACCAGTGCTCAATAAATATTTGATCCTAATTAAACCTAATGATTTTCTCTGCTTCTGAGATCCTGCTTCAGTTCAACAAGAGGCTTTTTTTTAGCACAACACCTCATTTAAAAGCAAAATTCTGAGAATGTGGTGTGAATTCTGTTTAAAGATAAGCCAACATGGAAAAAACGTGTTTTCTCTAAAGAGACTCTAAAAGGGGAAAAATCAGTTATGCAATTGTTTTCTAGAAAACTGTGCTAGATACATCCTCTGTCGCCAAAAAACTGTAAATGATAACAAAAAGGCACTCTGAGCCTTTGAGACACTTGGAAAGAAAATGAAATATTCTGACACAAAATACTCAATATATTCTATACTCAATTACACATTTACAACCGAAGAGACAGCTTGTTATTTTAAGGTGTTTTGCCAGGTTATTTTTTATAATTAAGGAAGAATTTTGGGAGTTTGCATATTTATTTTACCATTCACTTGTAATTCTCAGTGTTCTGTTTAATCAGATCGGGGAGGTTTTCTTTTTAAAGACTTCTACCGTTGCATAAAGAAGATTTTTGAGTTTTCTTTAAAAACAGAACATAGCATAACATTTTTTTAAAATAAAAAGCTATGTTCCAGCTTTGTGAAAATTCAGCAGTTTCACTTACGAGGAGGAAGGTTGCCATTAGTACTAGAAAGTTCATTCAGCAGAGCCAGGCACACGGGATTCGGCGTGGCGAGCGCTGCTTGGCGGAGGCAGCGGGGAAAGAAAGAAATTCCAGGGTTTGAAGCTCTTTCTTCCACCAAAAGCAACGTTCACATCTTGCTTTCAACACTTCCCAGGGATGGCTCTGCCCACCCTGAAGTCAAATATATTGCAACAAGTAAAGTATTGTATAAATATTTCCTAGCTATCCAAAAAAGGAATCACCATCTTAATTGGCACTAATTGGTGGCCCCGGCACAGAAGGGATTTGCATGCTTGCCTAGACAGAGAGTGTCCCCTGAGCCACGCTCCATAGTAGTGTCACACCAAGGGAGAAAGAAGCATCATGTGCTTCTGTGACCTCCAGGGATGCTCTCTCTGCTTCTGCCCAAGAGAACATTTAGTTTGGGTCCTTGATCCTGTACCCTTCCAAGAGGGTACATTTTGCACGTTTTCCTCCAGCCAATTAATGAAGAAAGTCAAAGGCAGACACTCCTCCTGCGTGCTGAGCCCTTGGATGAAAATGAGAACCTCAATCACTTACGTAAACTAATGCTGGCAAGAATGGGTACTTAAAAGTAGTTTAAACTAAACATTCTAAACTGTTTCATCAGACAGCTGCAGGAGTTCTAATTTATTTTAATTCATGCATCTAGCAATTCCAGAAACAGCACATTTCAGCAGGATTGCCAGTATCAGCTGTTTAGGCAAAGGCAGTTAAAAACATCAACATAAAAAGCTAAAAAGGCATTTAAATTAAATACTACAACTTCTATGTCTGGAGCTAACAAAACTTCTGATTAGGGAAAAACCAGAATGTCTTTCTAAGCTTTGGCTGGATATTCCAAATCTAAACAAAGGGAAAAATATCAGGTATATACCAGGAGATATAGAAGTGAGACTTCATGGGACACAAGTAGACACTTGTGCAAGAAATGACCAGAGATGGCAAACCAGGATCTAAAAAAAAATTAAATCTTTAATTTTATGAGGTTGTGTTTTTTTTTTTTTTTAAGAGAACAGCTGAGATTATCTCTTGGACAACAGTATAATGTATGTGTTTATACCTTGGGTGGAACTTAAAGAAGGAAGGAAGAACCCTGGAGGAGCTCTCTTCTCTGCCTTTAGTACCCTACCATGGTTTAACGAAACCAACACTGCCAAACTGCTTCTACTTTGCTGGTTTTCAGATGGTTTATGTCATAAATACATCGTCAGTTTATATTTTCTTCTGTCATTGCTCATGTTAAGTCTGTCACCTACTGCAGACCGTGACAGATTTCTTGCTTATTGCACCTGAAGTTTCTAAACTCACCAGGACTGAAGTTTGCAGCAGAAAACACTGCTGTGACTGGTATCAATGAGCAAATTCTGCACGCACAGTACAAGTCTAAAAAGTTGTGATTTTTGGTATCTGACACTACTTTGAAGATGATTTGCAAAGTCAACATACAAAGTTACATTAATGTTTAATGAATATGCTGGAGTATAGTGAAATTAGAGATGTACTCAATTTGTATAAGGGATTCCAAAAAGTCCCCTTCAGCTACGAATATTTTATGTTCTAGGAACACTCTTGATTTTTAAAACTCCAGTGCAAAATTATCAAAACAGTAATTTGGATCTGTTCTCCAGCTTTTGCTGCAGAGTAAAATTTAATTTGGGGTTTGAAATGTACTGCTTCTCTGTGTTTTTTAAGTTCTTATTTAACCCATTCTGCTTTTTAGGGTGGCAGAAAGCTTGGTGGTGATCTTTTAAGGGTTTTTTTTTTTAAAGAAAATAATGGCTTACCTCCTGTTGCATTACTGAGCTATATATCAAGAAGCTAAAGGCTGGTTTTGCATAAATACTTCACGATTTGCTACAAAAGCCATCTAAATCTCTGTTGTTAAGGAAACAGAATTAGAATGACCACATTCATGACTAAATAGCAGCCTTGTAACTAACCTGGTACATGGGGTAGTTATAGAGTTGCTTTGACAGAAGAATAAATGGATAATCACCTCTACCCAGGGGACTGGGAAAGCTGACAATCATCTGTTACCTATGGTGATGAATATCCCGTTGCTTACCACATGTCTCCTAATTTTTAATGTGCAGTGATGTAAAATGATTGTCTAGACCAGGTTTTCTTCCATCTTATTAGTTCACTCAGAGTTCACTTGAGCAGCTTAAAGAAGGCACTTCATATTAAACACAAACACTTTGGTAGCTCTTAATTTACAATTACAGCAGAACAAACAGGGCACTTTAACAACAAGGAGAGATGTGGTTTATTTCTCGGGACTTCTCTACTTACTCCAGTGTGCTTTTTTTGACTTTCTATAACCCTGTACCTTGTGCCTCATTTTATCTGTGCACTGCTCTTGTGCTACTGCTGAAAAAGAAAAAGGAATTGTGCTGGCAATTTTATTTGTGTGTAGCTCAAGCAATAAAGATCATCAGCACTCAACTAGATCCCACTTGAAGAGAAAAAGGAATAAATGCACCATATGTAAAACCAACTTCCTTAAATACAACCAATTTCCTTAAACACAGTCCTTTGGGAAATAAAATTCTCCCAGAGAAAACAAAAACACTATAGGTAAATAATGAACTCATTTTTTTGGCAGAACTATTGAAGAGGTAGTACACTGCCCTACAGTGTAGAAAAAGCCTCTCAGACTGAAGATGTTGTAAAGATGTAAAGTAGTAAAGATGTCCAGATTGTAAAACATACAAGAAAACATGCATAGGAGCAAGGAGGTTACACATTGCATATTTTAACTTCACGTGGCTGCTTGGGCCCAGACAAATGTGGTATTTTCTGCATGACTGTCATGGTAGTGTATGCCATATAACAGTGGTTTCTTTGAATCTTCAAGTCACCTGTTCTTTCTGAGGTAAAGGGGGAAAAACAGGTTTGTGTGGGCTGTGCAGTGGCACGAAGGGAGGTAACTCTGGCTGACTTTTGGTGAGGACTTTTCCCTGTCTATGAAAAAGGACCAACAAAGCCACCTTCTCCACAAGCTCAGGAAGCCTAGGAAGGACAACTCATTGGCCGTCTAAGTTGCTTCACACAGGGATACAACACTGAAAATTTTTCAAAGGTGGTTTTCCTTAATATTCCAAACAATACCATCTCCTGCCAGAATAGTCTATTTTTTTTTTCTCTAATAACACTCTGTAGATTGCAGCTTCAAACAAACAGTAATAAAAAAGATGACAAATGCCTACCATCACCTTGGTATTTACAGAGTATCAGAAAGTAATAAGCTGGTTCTGCAACTGAAGATCATCTGAAGCAGAGCTGACTCATCTGGATAGTTCATTTTCTGCACACCTACTGTAATGCTGAGGTGAAACACCATCACATAAAGCATTACAATTCACAAAATACCATTCCAGTAATAAACCTGTAATAATTTTACAAATTATATCAATTTCAAATTAAGGATTCCAGCAAGATAAAGTGTACCTTCAAGTCAACACTAGATCTAAACGCCTACTTTGCTATAAAAACATAGCAATGAGACTACCAAGATCAGCCCAGCATAATTTCTGTCATTCCTCCCTTAAATTCACGTTTGCCATTAATCAGAGGTATTCTATTCAAAGAAAATTCCATTATTAAAATGGAAGAACTAGATAGTATTTTGCCTAAGGTATAAAGCAAATCAAGTTCATTAACATGTATGGATGACCACCTTCCACCAGTGTCAGGAAACTCAGTTTTCCCTATTGTTTCTACAGCTTTGTTACCTTTAACCACAATCACAGATGTATAATGAACAAGTAATTTGGAAAAGGAACAGAAATGCAACCAGGAAGACATCTGCCCTGTTTGCTACAAGGGCTATTGAATTTAATAATGATTCATGGCCAAGAAATGTCACAAAACAGCAATTATCATGGGCAATTTATGCACATATTTAGACAAATTGATAACATTCCCAGAACAAAGCCAGGATACTAGTTGCAGAATCTAAGAATTTTCCTTCTCTGGATTTATGTTGAATTTTTTAATCAAGATCAAAAAAACTCAATAAAATAACATGCAGGAATAGGAGGAATAGTCTCTTACCAGTGTCTTTAGCAATTCATTGTTATAATGTTCAACTTATCCCTGGTCTTATTCTGCTTTTAGCTATATAGCCTTTATGCTGCTCTATACTCTGACTTAATAATATTGCTACTGCTCCGTAACAGCAAAAGGAGGAGACTGGGAACTGGGAAAGTATTTAAATAAATTCTGACAATAGGAACAGGGACAAACTACATTACTCAGTCATACTCTGAAGAAAAATCCACCTGGCACTTTTGGAGAAGAATGGTCTATCCACTCTGCTCTGTATGAAAAGGGCAGCACGAAGCCCAAAACAGTAACAGTTTTAAAAGCATTTTCATCCTCTGTACCGACTGGAGATGCGTCATTGCTGCATTAAAGCTACTCCCAATCTCTAAAATATCACAACAAGAGACCTAAGAAGCTACCAAATAAGGTCCAGTTTAAAATGTAACTTGAAATTAAGTTCCAGACTTAGCAGTAAGGAATGAGTTCAAGTATGTTGCCTGGTCAAAACAGAGCTGAAAACCACAAAGTCTATTTCAATTCCTAGTATATATTAATGTGAAAAGGAAGGCTGTTGAAAAATAATTACTGATTAATATAGGGTCATTTCTTCTAAGCTGAATATAAGGGTACCCACAGCACAATACTGAAATATGGCAGAAAATTTGAATACTGCACCTGTGAGAATCAAAAAATTAAAAGCTTTAACTGACAAAGTTTACTTTGCAACTGTGTCTCTATTCATCCACATATCCCTGAAGCATCTGACAAATTCCTTCAGAGTTTTGTCATTTGGATACCATGTTCACAGTAAGGTTAAAACCCTCTTATTTTCAGAAAAGAAAATTCCATCAAGATTAAAGCTATGCTGCAGCCATGAGGTCAGGAATAAAAAATTACAAATCATACTGCCTCAATACTATCAGAATCTCTTTGGCCTGGGCAAAGGCTTGCGTTCACGTTCATAGGTACATGTCCATTTGACAAACACTAACATGTTTGCATCATTAAAACGTGTGAGACAAGTTCCTGCTTCCTTCCTTCCTTTCCTTCAATTAGACTTTTCCCACACAAAACAAACTTTGCCCTTCGCAGTAGGGATGGCTTTGTAGGACTTGCTGTCGGTATTGCTCCCAGGTTACCTCTGATGACACATTTGTCCTGAGGGACAGCAGTGGCTGCTGCACCACAGGTGCTGAGGGAGCTGCCCTCTCCTCTCCTCAGCAGAGCAGAGTGTAGCATCCCAGTATTCTCCAAGGCACAGCTCTGGAAAGCTGCTCTGGAGCTTTCCAGCTGACAGGCAGAAAACAGAATCCCTGAATGGTTCAGGTTGGAAAGGACCTTAGAGATTACCCTTTTCCAACCCCCTGCCCTGGGCAGGGACACCTCCCACCAGACCAGGTTGCTCCAAGCCCCATCCAGCCTGGCCTTGAACCCCTCCAGGGACATCAGCACAGAAAAACAGATGACTGTACCAAAGGTCTTAATGAAGTTCTCCACCCTTTCAGGCAAGGAAATGGCATCCTGGCAATTAACAAACAGAATATTTAACGGTACCACAGCAGCATAGTTCAGTATTTTATACGATAGCTTTCCATTACAGAAACAATGGATTATGCCAAAATTTAAGATGATTTAGCCCAAACTCTCAAGTGGTCCAAGTTACAGAAACGTTCTCTGCCACGTTTCTGCTCAAGTTTCTTACAGTCTTATAAATGTTCATCCTACTTTATAATTTTACAGGGATCAATCAAGTCTGTCAAATGGCACTACAGCACAAGGCAGTTTTTCCTCAAGATTGACTCAACTTTTGATGAAGATTTAACAGTTCTTACAGGACCCTCCTGCTGCAAATATGTGTATTTCAAAAGAATCTGAATCCACCTTTATTCTGATAACAAGTACATGTGGGTTTTAGCAAGCTTCACTAAAAAGTGGATTTTGCACTTGTCCATTTTCCTTAACAAACAGGACAAAATTCACATATCGGATGAACGAAAAGAGCAAAGATACAGTTTCTAAAAAATGGTCTGCTAGCAAGCACTATCACTGGCAGCTCTCTCCATTGGCTAGTTCAAGCATTAGAGATAAGGCATATTTAGACAACTTGACCTACAACAGGTTAAGTTTACTGTCCTTCCTGCCACCTCTCCAGTGATAAGTCAGCGCTGGCAGAAATGAACCACTAGCTAAGTGTACCATTGCTAAATGAAAGACTGGAGATCCAGCTCCCTGCTCACCTGGTTCTGCAGCACCCTACCACAGTTAAATAAAGCAGCTACCAGTAGCTTCTCTGGTAAAATTATTTATTAGAACTGTGTATTTATTAGAATCGTTTTTTGCTAGAATCTTAGCAGGCTGGCACAGCAAACATGAAAGTGAAGGAAACCCTTTAAATGATCAAAAGAATGCTAAATATGTTCTCCCAAGCAGTGGAATTGCTAAAAGCCAATTATTAACAAGCAAAGATCTACGGTAGGCTTTCTCAGCAGAATGCACTTGTAACCCACAGACTGAAACTGTCTCTGAACATTGACCAAGAATGGTAACGGTGAAAAAAAATGATGAAGTCAGCATTAAAGTTAAGACACTGATTTGCCTCTGGACTGGACACCTAGAGACCTAGTTTGACCTCTCACAGCCTTCAGCATGAACACAAAAAGAACCAAGTATCAGCATTGCAATCTGCATTTGCAACATAGATGAGAAAATGCAGTGTGCATTTGAGTAATAATATTTTAATAGTAGAAATATTCCTCAGAATCATCAGTAGTTTGCAAATATAATGATTTAGGGAACATTTTTTTAGTTTTATATTTCTCCCTCATGACTGATTTTTCTGTTTCCTCTATTTGTCCTAACTATCATATCCACGGAATGATAAACACTGTCCAAACAGCTGAGCCTTCACCACATGCCCTCAAATAGTTCTGTCTAGTTATGGCTGGAGCTAGTCAAGTTATTTTCAGCAAAGGTCATCAAGTTGTGGAACCCATTAAAAAGCAAGGAAAACAAAAAAAGCCAGCATTTTTCAGTTTTATATCTATTGCAGCTGTCAAGGTACAGTTATTCTAAAAAGATATCTGATGAGCAGCCTGAATTGAAGTGTCAAGATAAGCCTATTCTTACAGAGAAACAGATTTTTTTGTTGTTGTTTTTAGCTTGTTGTCCTTTTCTCTTCCCATAAATCTATTCCCTAATTCAGAAATCAGATATTGTCATGCAGGTCATTATGGTCAGAAACAAGCCTATTTACAAAAATCCAAAAAATTGAAATCTGGGTCAAAAGGAGGCCTTTATGTTGCAGATTTTGAGGTATGACACATCAGCTTTATTGTCCGTACTCTGATTGTACCTACACCTCTTCCAATTGTCTGCAAAGCCAGTGTGAAGCTTTACTCAATCACAATTAGCCCAAAACATGTCTTGTAATTATGCACTTGGATTTTGGAATGTAATTATGCCTCATACAGTGCCTAGAAAAAAATTAAATGCTGTATTTATTCCACATAAAATGCTTGGAATGAATAGTAAAAACAAAACTATCCTAGTTTCACTTGATAAATATACCTTGGGCTGACCCTGTAGGAACAGAGAGAGTAGTTTAAATTCCTTGTTTATTACAGACACAGAAGAGGCCACGGCCAGACTGGAACCCCCTGTGGTCTCATCTCAGGAGACATTGTGTTGCCAGTAGAGAAGAGCCTGTCTCAAATGGACTAAAGAGTTTAACTGACTTCACACAGACCAAATTGCTGTGCTATAGTACACCCCGGTGATCATTACTTGCCTGGACTGGACTGAAACTTGGGTCTTTTTAGTCTTGAGAAGAGAAGACTTAGGGGAGATCTGATCAATGCCTACAAATACAGCAATGCAACAATCTATGGTTAGTAATTCCCTTAGTCTCCAATTCAAAGTTAACAGGATTTGTCATTCCATTCTGCCTGGAACAGAATAATTCTACTATAGAGTACATGCAAACATTACACAGAAAATAATCACATAGTGACTTTTGTCAGTGTCAGTGTGAAAGACAGTGACACAGCCAATAAGCAGCATAAAATGGAAGAAGCTGTCAAAGAAATGACTGAAAACCTAAGGTTTGACACATCACAGTTCACGTCAGTGGCACAGCTACATTTAAAGGGCTAATCCATTCACCATGATCTAACCTTAATGGTCTTACACCAAACTTTGACCTTGTTTTCTTCATTTGTCGACTTGCACAAAGCAGGGCAGTGATTTGCATGGTTATGCCAGCAATCTTGGTATTGGTTATCAACAACTAGTAGTGCTCAGTGCCAGGGCTGCCATCACGGCTTCATTACACTCAGTACCACCCATACAAGAGTGTACCAGTTCTCTTTGTTCATCACCTTTATAGCAGTGACAGACAGGATGGGCTTTTCCTTAATTGTGTATTACTATAAATTGCCAGCAATAATTTCTATCAGTTTCATATAAGAGATATGAAATTTTCTGTATCGTTTGAATAACTATTTAGAATTAATTATTTAGAATTAACTATTTAGAATAATTATTTAGAAATAACTATTTAGAATTAATGCATTTCCATTGACTTAGCAGTGCATTTAGGAGATATTATCAAGATTGCTCATTACACAGTTTAATGAAAAGTTAATCCATGTAATCTTCCCCCCCTCCTCTCACTTCAGGAAGAGAGTTATTGCTGTGAGTTTTCAGAAAGGCATTTACAAGTGTGAAGTCTTACAGCACAACTGAACATGAAAGTTATTTGCAACAATTGTGAAATTACACAGGGATAACAACTGAGAAAGAACAATACATCAAACCTGCCTGGCTTAAGGTACTGTAGTTACAGAGGGAAAATGGGAAGATTTGCACATGAAAAGGTTACTGCCAGAAAAATCAATGAATAAATGAGGTGCACACATTCATGCAGGATGTTGAGTTTTTAATTCTGTTGAGATTTTCTCTTCTGTTAACTGTAGAACACAGCCTGTCACTACTGCAGCTGATAATGCACTTGGCCATATCAACTTTCATGGAATTCAAACGGATGCATGAGAGCACCAACTGAAAGAGGGAGGAAATGAACAAAAACTGAGTATAAAAATTCCATCAGTTCAACAAAACAAAAAGTATCATTTAGTGCCTACTGTGCCAGAATCCAAGGTCTTGCTTATGAAGGATCCAGGCTGTTAAATTTATTAAGTGGTTCATTTCAATATTAATTCAGTTGCATAACAGACAGGAAAGAGGTTCTCTTTGCAGAAAGGGATACTCATTTAAAACCTGCCCCATTTCTATTTGATGAGGATCATGTCATCAAGAAAAGTGCATCTTTGATTGCAGAAAGAAAAATAACCCTGAAAGTTCAAAAGAAAAACAAACCTAGAATTGCTTAATTAGTCTAGATTTTTTCCTTAATCTAAATGTGGCAATTTAGGCAAAAGCCTAAAGCCAGTATTTTGAGTTGATACAAAGCAAGGGTAACATTTAAAACAACTTAAAACACTTACACTACCTATCGCCTAATATCATTCTCTCCCAACAAACATTTTGTCCATGTCCTATTGATTTTATCAGTGTTATTGATCCTCAAAGATCAGACTAAGCATTGGCTCATGTCATTAGTGACCAAACAGGTAGACAGAGTTTGTAACACCGAGTACTCGAGTGTTCTGCAAGTGCATAGTAGAAGCTGTTTGTGACAGTTCAATAGACCCAGACATGTACAGGAACCTTTGAAAACCTAAAGAATAAGAACAACCTTTGTCCAGGTCACTCTGATTTGCCAGATAATTGACGGACAAGTTATAAAATTCAATGAATAAACACGTTGCAATAAGTAGTTCAATCAGCTGACTCAAAGATCTTTTGAACTTGCACTGTTGTGTTTGCTGGCCTGTAACGGACTTACTCAAATAGCCCAGGTTTCCACTGGAAACAGTTCTCCAACTCTAATAAATTTTATAAAGTGCATACTATGGCTAAGAGTGGAAAAGACTTCAAAATTTAGAGCTTTATTTTGACACTGCTGCTTTTTATTCTACATGGACCCAAGGAAATGTAAAGACTGGAAATTTTAACACGAGCGTGTTCCTTTCCAATGGCATATAGTAACAGTATTTTCTGTTTTCAGTCTGAAATAAGTTGGCAGGTTCTGTTCAAATTCTGTTTAGAAGCCAGCTCTTGCTTCGTTTCAGCTGTTCTACATTCCTTATTACTACTATATACATTTTAATAAATATCTAGATAGGCACAAATGTTTCTTGACCAGTCGTTTGGTTTTCCAAGCAAATACTTGGCACATCTCGCTACGAGAAATCCAGGCACTAGAAATCTAGTCGTTTGGATGAGACTTCCAAGATCACAGGAAGACACATCAACACCACGCTGACCTGCCGCCTGTCACTTAAGTGTTTTGCTAGAAAACCACCATGCAGTCAGCTGCTACAAAGCAAGAAACCACACAATTATTGCCAAGTCGGTGGATTCAGGTTTATCCTATTTACACAAAGTTGGGAAATGCAAATAGGGGTGGGGAGGCCAGCGCATGGCAACCTTTGCCTCTATAGCATATACAAATCTCACAGGACATCAAGTTCTGGAGCTCAGAGTAATTCGGTAGAGCCCATCTGCAGAACATCTATACAATCTGTAGGAATTCAGAATTTTTTGAGCCTTTAAACTCGTAGCTTTTCTTTTTTCCTCTTTTAAATGTGTAGCTGATGATGGTTCTTTGCAGAAACACCACCCTTAAGACAGAACTGAATTGCAGTTCAAACAGTAAATTAAACTGCACATTCCAATTTTAATAAAGCACTTTTCATTTCATGCAAAGCCATTACTGCAAAATACTTTGTGTAAATGTAGCTACTCCAAGAGGTATCACTCCAAAGCAGTGATCTAGCTCTAAACATCCAGGTCTTATATTGCAGGAAGGCTGCGAGGAACCTGCCTGCTATCAGTTGGGATGCACTTTAAGGAAGATTTTTCAAAAGCTTTCAATATTAGCTTACTTCTGCTTCCAGGAGTCCAAGGTCATCGTTGATCACTGTTTCACAGGCAAAGACAGTTTTTCTGTACATCAGAACGTGCCCAGACTTTAAGCCATAGAATCTAAGTTTCTTGTGTAACACACACATTTCATATCCTTATTTTTAACAAAGTCTTACAAAAGTTTTATTCTGACAGTTTAAAAACCGTTACTGAGCTGTAACATTGCAAAAATCACCCATCATCTTCCCTTTGCTTTGTGCAGGATTCAGAGGGGAAGTAGAAACAAAAAGGTGATTTTACACCATTTGGAAACCCAATGGACCTCTGACAGCAAGTTCCAGCTGCCTTTACTCGGCTAACCATCACTGTTGAAAGATCAACTACCTAATTCTATATATTAAAGGCTAAGAAAACAACTGAAAAAATCCTTCCACTGATAAGGACTTGACTATACTGAAAGACTAAGCATTATTAAAACTGGGAACTTGCTCTCCAAATCAACTGTCCCTTCACATAAGTAACACAGCTTATCTTCCCATTCTTGCCTCCTCTGCTTCCTTCCCTCCTCCCAGGAAGGAAATAAGATAATAGGATCTTATTAGATAAATACTATTTATCTCCACTGTCCTCACTTCTACTTCCTTCTACTGTGGAGAAGAAATCTGCTGCTTTCCAGAAGATCCAGAGACCTGACAGAGATTCATGGTCACACGTCCAGTTGTCCTGCATCCAGGTGCACCTCACCTCCAGGTTCACTTGGATGATTCCCACGAGTGAATCCTACAGAGGTGCCTCATGGAGCACTTCCAAAGTTGAGAGGCTCCTTGCACACACTTTTTAGCTTCAAAAAGATAAAGTAACTACTACTTTTGTCACCTGTTGGTGACAAACATGGACTAGGGACGAGACGCAGGTTAAAAGTCTCCTTTGCACCAAGTTAGTTCCTTTTTAAATGCATTTACACTAAATGATTTTTTTATGGGGAACAAAAAAACCCTTTCTGTGGAACAAGTCATTAGAGTCTCAAGTGTAGAAGCAGCCTAAGTGCTCAAGTTGCCTCCAGCTGTAAAGACAAGACAGCCTTCTAAACAGCATTAAACATTTAGGGATATAAGCCACTAATGAAACATACTAATTCTTAAGCCACTAATATACGGAGACAAAGGCAGTCTTACACACAAACATAAGCAGGTAATGCCTGACACGAGCCACCCTGAAAACAGATTAAAGCATACTTATTAGATGTATGGTTAAGTGCTTACTTAGGAAGAGACAGTGCATAAGCACCCTTTTCTTGTTAAAGTACAAGCATACAGGAAAATTCCCTAATATCTATCACACAACTTTATCAAATTTTACCAAAATTTACCAAATTAGTCTTTTCCCAACTCAAACACAAGTCAGAGTCACATGAAACTCAAAGCTGGAGGCAGAGAGAAAAATTAAACTACTCCGGTATGTTTCACGTACAAAAAACACCTGCTTTTGACTGTCAACTTTTATACTTTTATTTATACTTTTTTTTCTTTAAAGACAGAAAATGAATACTTTTAAGGTTGCACAGTCTGAAAAACACTGATCTCAAAAGACAGAGCTTTTTTTAGAAAGGTTAAGCAACTAAAAGCTTGGACATTACAGTTAAAAATAGTAATCCTGACAGAAGATGCTTATTGCTATACTTGATTATTAAAGAAGTGATTAATTTTACCCTCTTCCCCCAAACCACAGGTCAATGACAATGAGCAAAGGCTACTGTGAGAATCTGGGAATCCTGCCAGCCCCTGGTTCGGATCTATCAGAAGGTCAGAACACCTTTTTCTTCTCTGGCATTGCCACATATTATACCCATGCAGCTATGATCTGCTGATATGGTCTTGTCACTTTGGACCACAAATCCAAGCAGCCTTGTCTGCTTGTGGAGCAGAACCCTGTACAGGACAGATTCCATAAAACCCTGTTGTCATCAACAAGTGAACTGAATTCAGACCACACAGTGGAAACAACATGGATACACTGTGTACATATACATTTAAGAACTTTATGAACATGAAGTTCTTATTTGACAAGAAATCCAAGCTCTCACAATCTGCATTTTCTTAAAGTAACATTTTAGTAATATTGCATGTTGTTTGGAAAACACTTATACTGGCAAGAAGGAAATGTTTTCTGAGACACTCTCATCAAATAATTGTATGATAACATGCTTATAGATAAATTTGCCTCCCACCCCTCTATTTGAGCTCGCAAAGATCCTATGGAGGGAGCATGTTTATTTATGTAAGCAGAATTGTTCTGACTGACTCTTTATTCTTCACACACAAAGAGTTACAAAACGCTGTTAGGCCATTCCAGACTTAATGGGTTCCCTAGGACCATATCATTAAGTAAAATGAAAAATCCAAATAGGAAAGGGTTTTGGGTTTTTTTTCAATGTATTTGACACCACCTTTGGGAAGTGAACAAAGACACACTGTCGAAAGCAGAAACCTGCACAAAATGTTACTGTTTGTTCCCCGTGAAAGCAGAGGTACACTTACTCAAAGAAAGAAATTCCACTGCTCCCCTGAGATTTCCACCCATCTGGTGCCAAGTTTGGGTTGTGTGAGCATGCCAGATACATGTTCCTGTAAGTCAGGTCTGTAACTCGCTCAAAAATGAAGTGCCAAGCAAAAACTTGCTCTGATCGAATGGTTTCAAACTTACACAAATTTAAAAAATGAACATCAATAGACCATCCTTGGCCTTTACTCTGCACAATTCAAGCACTGCTAAGTAATAATTCAAACACTTGATAAATATTTTGTCTATTATGCAGCCTAATTTTTGTAATTTCTCCTCCGACTACATCATTTGCACATGTTAAGAGATCACAAATTTCTATATTGCACAAACAGTAACTACAGCGTGGCCTCTTAGGTTCCTTCAGGTTGAGTCTCAGGTGACAAGCTCTTTTTATCTGAAAACCACCAATGTAAGACAAGTATTCACTAGAGCGTGGTCAAAACAATTTAGGAAGTACAAGGACTGGGTGACTGATCTGCAGGATCAGGGAAGCAGCTTTACATGTGGCAGCAAGACTGGAACAGGAAAGATCTTAAAACAAAAGGAATATAGTTTAATTAAAGACAAGAGGGAAAAAGAATAGAAACTGTCTCATTTGAAACCAAGTATGTCTGGTACCAAAATTCCCATGGTTTCAAGTGGATACCTACATTACACTATCAGTATCTGCTACTGTAAGGAAGAACAAGCAGAGTTAGACCCAGGATTCTCAAATATGAGAGCAAAACACTACTGTAAACATTACGACTGAACCAGACATAGTTTTACTTTTTCTGAATAACTGTTAAAGAAAATTCCTGATTTTTACACAATAGTCTGTATTTTTAACAAAAAGATATGCTATATGAAATGTATACATAGACTTCAGATTTTCTCTTTTTATCCAAAAATAGGCTGGAAAGCTTCTAACTAAAATTTAAATGTATTGGAAAGCCCCCAAACAGCTTTTATGTAAAAGCACTGATCTGGTTGGGGTTTTTTTTCCTATGAAAATATAACGCATAACTGCTGCTTCACATAAAATGTACATTTAAATATGATTTTCAATGTATTTTTTTAAATAAACTAACATTAGGGCTATAGGGAAGTCTGCACAAAGAGCTCTGCAGAACCAGGGCATGCAGTACACAAGTACACAGTAATTGTGGTAAGGCAAAGCCACAGCATGTGTGATCAGATGGACTGAGTATATATAGGTTGCCACTTAATGCTAGCCAACTGCTTAGAAAAGCCACAACACTGAGTAAAAACCTTTTGTTCTTCAAAGATTTTCTTCATTTTAATCACAATAAAGAATAAAAATAGCAAGTAGAGGACAGAGCTTTCTTTTGTTTGGGTTGTATTCAGTAAATACTACACAAAGAAAAAAAAGATTTGTTTCAAGCAGTACAATCAAGATGTAAGCCACAAATATCTCAAATAGAACCAATACAGAATTGTATTATCAAATGAAAGACTACTGACAACATGCTTACTGTCCTATCAAACAGGCACATCAGCAAAAAATACACAGCGTTGCATCAATAAAATGAACCCATTTTATCTACACAAGATGAAACCAGCAATAAGACATGAATGAATTGCTGACAAAGTTTATTTTTAAAAATCTGACTTGGCACAGAATATACTTTGCAACACAAATGCTCAAGTTGATTGATTAAATTCAGAACAGGTAACTATCTGCAGGACAGAACAATCGGCAGTTTTGCTTTGAAACATTTAATTATTTCATTACAGCAAACTGAGAACAAACAATTAGAGAAACAAAACCCTGCTCACACCAAAGTATAAGCATAGGTGTTATTTTGAAGTTTGCAAAAGCAGCAGTTAATACTTTTACAGATTAGTCTTCACACTTTGTACAGGGTATGCAGCAGAACTACCAGGAAACAGAAGCTGCTTTTCTCTGAACACTAATTAGAAGCTCAAGAATGCAAGTTATAAGTACAGGAAGAAAGACAAATCCTTAAGAAAAATATGACTTACCAGACAGACGAGTTTAGCTGTGTCTCAAGTGCAGAAGAACTTTCTGTATATGCAGATCTTGTTTATTTAGCCCTTTATGAAGGTTTCTCTCAAGAAATTAATTTAACTCACATGCAAGAGTCTGCAAAAGAAAAAGAGAAAGAATCTGAGCTGCTGGCTAACGTTCTTGTTCTAAGCACATTTGAGCTATTTTCAGCAGCAATGGGCTTTGCCTACAGTCAAAATGAAAATGCAATACAGAATAACCAGCCTCCCAACCCAAGTTAAAAAAAAAAAAAATAAAATCAGGAAATCCATAGCAAAAAAACTTTGTTCGTTGTCCAAATTTTTCTTTAAAGAGACAGAAAGAACAGGGAGCAAGCTCTGTGAATGATGAATTAAAATACTGTTAAAAGGAAATCTGGGACCTTGAAAGCTGCTACGTGTATTTCAGGAAATGAACTACTATGGATATTTTTTATGTGAAAAATACATTTTGAGTTTAGTCATTCCTGAAGATGAGTTGCCTTTTTTACACAAGGGCTCCTCTGAGATGGAAATACTTCTATTTGCATTCAAGTGCATCCTACCTGTCTGGTACACACATCTGTGGGGACAGGACAAATCAGTTTACCAAGGCTGGGGCCAGTAGTTCATTTCTAGTTTGGATCTTAAGTCTCCAGTTTCAGCACCAGTGCTATTTTGGAAACGCAGTGACCTGAAGCTGCTTTTTTTCTACCAGGGCCATTGAGTGACATAACAAAGATGTCCCTGCCCTCTTCTGCCACATCCACAACTCTCCCATGATGTAAAAATACTGGGAAATGTGAAGTTCCCAGTGTCAACTTATATGAATACAAACTAACGACTATAGGAAAAGACCCCAAAACATGACGACGGGCACATAAAAGCTAATTACTTTGACACTGCAGACAACACAGTAAATTAAGCCAGTGGAAAACCACCACTGTTCTTTAACTTTTTGCAGCTTCTTCTGGTACAGGAAAAAGCTTCCAAGATGTCCCTCTATCTATCTATCTATCTATCTATCTCAGTGATTTCGACAGATACAACTTCCTTTGCTTCACCAAAACAACTTTTCATACGTTTGCACACTGTTAGACATTGCCACTGAAAAACTCACTACTTTTGTTCAAGGAAAAGGTGCAAGATTTGAAGCTACTCTCTAGAAACAGGCTGATGTGGTGGAATTACTAAATGCTTCCATAACTATTAAATATCCAATCAAATATACTTAAACACACTCATTTGATCATGTTTTAAAATGACATGGGCCACCTTAATTTCTTATTTATCTGTGAACAGTGACCATTTGAAAGTTACAGTGACACACGAAACAGGATGCCAGACACATGAGCTATTTAATAAGGTATTAAAATAGTAAAGCAACATTTATTGTTAAAAACAAATACAAAAAGCATATTTGTTCCTGAAGACACACACAAAACTTATTAGCAATAATGCACTTACAACAATAATGGAAGAAGCTGCCAAGTGTGAAAATATAGTAAAAAATTTTTCTGGATTAGCTCAAAAGCATCCCTTACATTTGATTCCAACTATTTTTAGTGTTCCTACAGTTAAACGCAGCTACAGCAAAAAACACAACCCCACAAACTCTAAGTACCAACCCATTCAAGTAGTCATTACTGCTGCTTTATTCCAAAAGGCTAGTTTAGGACTATTATTTTACTGCAAAACTAGTTCATAGACATTAAAAAGCTCCGTTTATATTTAACTTGAGATGCAGGAACAAGGAGATTTAAGGACTCCAATATCTTAAACTTCAGACAACATATGAATGTGCAAATTATAGCCAGCCTGACAGCTGTAATGTTCAGGTGGAACATGAAGTATTGTTTGTAAATAAATACAAGACCTATATGTACCAAAACCACTAGTATCAGATGCTACATTTCCTTGCTATCCATAATGCTGTCATCTGGTAGTTACAAGCTAAATCAACAAATATCCTGATGTCAAATACTAATACATTACAAATATGAAAAGGATGTATTAAAATCATTACTAGCAATTTACTAGTGAAGTAATACACCACACGACACCTTGCAGCACAGCATTTCCTTTCTGAAGCATTCCTTTCCTTTAGCATTTACTAAATGTGACAAAAGCACTACCTCAGTATCCACTGAGATGTGCTTTAATTACTGGATATAAACTAGATTATCTACAGAAAATATTAGAAGCCATAAATATCATATATACCAAATAGGTCTGTAGATGAACACTGTACAACCAGGTGTAATGACATTTTTCTCTTTGTATTATTTTAGACATGTTTCTATTCAGATCTTGATAGTAGTAGAATACTTTCTAGTAACATGATAATGTGTCTAAATGAATTGCACGTTACCTGTTACCTGCCCCACGGAGAAACAAGGAGCACGGATAAGACTTATTTGATTTTTTTCCAAGTAACCAGATTTCTTGAATTTGAACTGAACTGCGACAGATAATATTAAATGCATTTAACATTAGAGAATGCAAGCACAAAAGGATGAAGTTAGATGGGAAAAGATTAATCTCCAGTGACACCAGTTTAATTTCTAAAGTTCACCTAGACATTAGTAATTTAGGTCTGGCAGCATCCGATGGGTTGTAAGCAGCATTCACCTGTGCTCAGTATGAACGTGCGCACGAATAAAAGGGTGACAATGGTCAAAGGTTGATCAGAACACGTATCTGAAAAGTCTATTTCTTGAGAATTGGTTTGGTTTGAGGTTCATTTCTTTGATAGAAAGAGTCAGCATCTCCCTTAGAACTATTTCACTCATATCTGACACAAGATATTTACAATTATCACAAAACTACTAAAAAGTTACTTACTGATGGCCAGTTTATACTTTTTCTCCTACTTAATGTGTCAGGATCAATCATTATGTGTTCATGTGTTACAGGAAACCTGGTATAAATTTCTCACCAATGAGAGCTTCATTTTTACATTGAAACTTCTTCAGAAAAGAATAATAATAAAAAAAAATACTTCAGCTCTTTTCTCCTATTCCAAAATTTCTAAGACCTCATTAACCATAAACACTTCTTAAATTCTCACTAGGGTAAATCTATGCACTGATCAAAAGTCATTAAAAACTTCTATTACATACAATAGTCAAGGCTTGACTAAGGATTAACAGGAAGGAAATTTTTAGGTAGGGAAGCCCTGCAGACAGTTTGCTTCTGTATCAACAGTTCTTGCCCTCCTGCCTATGATGAAATACATCATTAAATGCACTTGGCATTCTAGCCAGGTTGCTTCTTAATACATCTTGATGCTGTATGTAGTGGGGGCTGTCACTAGTAGTAAGAATTGTCACATTAGAATATAGAATATATATATAGCAATGACTACAAATACAAAGTTTTCTTTAGTTGGCTATGTATAAAAAGTTGGTTTAGAATTTTTCTAGACCATCGTGTGAAAAATAAGAACTTCTGAAAAACCTTCGACACTAAAAAACCCACATAAACACTAAATCCTGAATTTAAGTCTCTGCCACAGTTTAATTTGATCTACACGTTTTAAAAGGTGGATCCATCTATTGAAAAATAAATTGACTCAGGCTTTCAAAACACAGGATTCAACATCAACACTTCTTCCTAACCCTAAAGAAAATTTGTCACCTCAATGAACCACCCAGGGTGACAATGATAAAATACTTCAAAATTTCTCCCAGCGTGGCTGCAAAGCAGTCTTGCTCTTACAGACGTATCTGTCCCAGCACACGCAGCAATAGAATCTTTGGTCAAGACTTAAGAAGTGGGAAATTATCTACAGTATCATGGTATATCCTAAACTACCTCTCTATATTAAAAAAGCAGAGCACTCCACCCTGTCTAAAGGGATTTTCCATCATTTCCTTCAAAATGACAGTTAATGGTGGATGGTCCACCTCACTAGTATCATTAGGTAATAATAAAGTTACTAAACTTTGCTCTCCAGGTTTGGTATAAGAGTGTTTCATCCCTATATAACCCATTAGAAAAACTTGGAAACTGGGAAGGAAGACCAAAGAGAGGAAGCTTGGAATTGTGGGGTTTGGCTTGTGTTCCTCGGAAAGCACACAAGAGCCAGCCAAGAATTATCAGGCAATTTCTGATCCAACAGAGTATCCAAGAAGCCTTCTGAATTTGTCACATAAGTGTTTTTCTGATAACTCACACATTTGGAAGACGTGGATCAAGACATCAAGTAGGAAGAATCACGCTTCATTAACACCAACTGATGTTTGTGCAAAATGGCAGATGCTTGAAGAAGAGTTGCCTCTGCTGCTGTTCTCTAGAACTTTGAAGGTGTCTCCTTCAAAGACACCATCTGTCTTTAGCTATATTCAGTTCTCATTTTTTGGAATTTGCTAAGTCTGCTCCTCCCCCTGCAATTATAATCAAATTTTGTCTAGGGATAGAAAAAAATGATATAAGACTGAAATCCCTGGCCAAATTTTTGTGCAAGAAGATAGCTCTGTTATCACAGCAAGCTGAGTTTCCTATACAACTTAAAATTTGCTGTTCGGGAATCTCGATATTTTCAAAAGCTACAAAGTTGGTAGACAGTCACCAACTGTCTTTATGGTTAGACGTTTTGAAGACGTAAAAGGCTTTGATATAGAATTGACATCTATGAGTTTGTGACCTTCTTTATGCTTCTTTGAGATCTAATATACTAAAGCCAAAACACCCCAAGATGCTCATCAAGAGAATGCATCTCTGGAAAAGTAATCTGTTGTCTAAATAGAAGCTGGAAAGAAGGCTAGTACCAGATCTTCTGCCAGTCGCCTTTGGCAAAACAAGATTCAGTTTCACTGCTGCAGATTGATATCTATGGACTCAAACCCAATGTTTTGTCAGTCATTGAAATGGTTATAATTTTTAATGTTTAATAACAGCATTATATAATATAGAATCCTGTAAATATTACACCACCTTTAATTAAGCACCAAATAAACACATTAAAACATAAGGAGACTCCCAAGTATGAAGTGAAATCACGTGCATTTTTTTACCAGCGCTACTTTGCTGGTAAAACTAACTTCCTCTGTTCCAAGAGTAAACAGTTAAAAATGTATGGGGAACTAAATATGAAAAGGCCTTTTCAGGAAATGGAGAACAGGAGCTCATTGTTTATTTTGTTCTTGATACACACGGCTAGTCCATTGTTTCAAGAACTTTGTACAAGGTTATTTGTCTTTCCAACCCATTTTCTGCTAAAACATGTTCAGCTACTGTGTAAAATCACAGGAGATTTTGGGATAGTGCTGTGGGCATTAGGGAACAGTTTCCCTAAAAACTTAAACCTCAGACTTAAACAATACAGGACTCTAAACCTGCAATGCTCATTCTGACTTGCCAGCTTAAATGACTGGGTTTGTTGAACTTCTGCTCAAAAGGATTTTAAAGCCCACATCCAAAGGTGTAATCTTTAAAATACCCATTTTACATATAACTACATTCCTAAGCATCTATATACCTTTTAACCATAAGGTTCCTAGCTCATTAAAATTCTCCTGGTGAACTACACAAGTGGTGTCTCACCATGATGAAACCACTTTGGTTGCAGCCGTCCCATACAAACCCATGTTTTATTGGCCTTGCGTCGGAGGTGCACACATCCACAAGATGTTCTCAGGCTATTTTCACTCTTCATAAAATCTGTGGAAGACGGTGCTACCCTGTAACATTTTTCTTTTTTTCATTAAAAAAACCACTGCACTGATGGTCGTTAAAACATCTGCTGCTGATATTGAAAAGCTGGATTAAATTTCCAGACGGATTTACAGTCACCTCTCCCACTTTGCTGACACAGAATACTAAGCACCAAGCTACTGTCTGGTCTTTTGAGGACACTGGCCCATCCTTTACAGACTAATTACAGGCTTCATGTGGCAAAGAGAGCAAGAACATGACTGTCTCCCTTTAACTTAATAGAGCAAATTTACCTAGGAGAAAGGAAAATTTGAGTACTCCTCAAGTTACCTTGGAATATTGTCACCTGAATGATATACTCTGAAACATTAACACCTTCAGAGGGTTGGCCATGGATAAGACTGTGCCGCTTCTCAAGGGTGAATTGCCATCACCAGGCTCTGAGCCTTGCACGCTCCTGGGCAGAGTTGCCCCTTTTGGTCTCAAACTCACTGGTCCATGCAAAGCAAAAGAAATTCAGAGAAGAAACACAAGTCCCAGTTCCCCCCTTTCACTTCACAAAGATTTATGTTACAGAGCACACAAGCCCTAATGCCATTCTGTTCTTTCTTAAACCCCCAGATTACAGCCAGGCCAGCTTTACACCTCCACACTCTGTACTGAGTTCCTATTCCAATTACCATGACTAAATCCACAAAGGAATTTAGGCTTCTCAATAATTAACACAATGGTGTTCAGCCAAATTGCTAAGCTTTCAATTTAGTAAAGAAAAAAATAAGGGACTTATAAAAACAAGAGTCTTTAGCTTTACTAATCAAGTAATTTTAACAATTTCTGCTACTCATAGCACAGAAGGTAGGGGACAGCTCATGTCAGGGGGGCTGGGCTAGATGGCCTTGAAAGGTCCCTTCCAACTCCAGCTATTTATGATTCTATCTGCACCACATTGTGGCAGAACTTGAAGTCAACTTGAACTCTCCTTACGACCACATGCTTTTACTCCAAGCCACATGTTCTTATGCCTTCACATGAATTGTTCCTATAGACTGAGTCTGAAGGGATTTTTGATGGGATAGGAGTGACAGGCTGGTTACTCATGAAGGGTGTGAAAATAGATCTGGCTGCAAATCAAGCCACGTCAGCTTGTAGGGAGTCACAAACCATTCTGATTTTGGGCTGTACCAGAAGCAGCAGACTAAATTTGAGTTAGTTCTCCTACAGTTCCTCATATGATCAAAGAGAAGGGATCTCCAAGTCACCTTGTCCATCTGCTTCGTAACAGAAAATTGACAGCAGGCATATCATTCCTGACAGACAATTGACCAACCTGACTCAAAAGGCAACCACAAGAAAGATATCCCTACTTCTTTAGACATTTCAGTACTTAGTTACCCTTACCATTAACTTTTTTCCTAGCTCTAACCAAAGTGGCCTCTCCTCTCATTTAAGCCTGAAATGTAGCAGTTCAGGTGATTTACATATAGAGAATCAATCTCAAACTCCCATCATACACAACAAGTCAAAGCAGGACCAGAGCTGCCTACTGCCAGCCTACACCAGACAGCAGAGTATGTTTGAGAGTCTACAGGGTGGCCATAGATATCACCAAGGCTTAGTCAATAGATAACACTAAAGGAAGTAATGGGACTTAAGGAAAACACTATGTTAATTACGGATTTAGAAGTCACCTTATTCAGGAGTAGAGCTGAATCATTGCTTTCTTGAAGGGTGCCATGGATCCCCTCTCTACAATCAGCTCAGCAGGCACAGTAAAGCTGTTTCTCACCCTTCTAATACACTAGAACTGGCCTGTCAAGCTGTGGCTTCATGCTATTGGCACGCACAAACTTACTTTATGAAGTTCAGCCTATGCAATAAAGAAAATTGATAAATTATAAACAGCAAGAACTATGATTCCTGCAGAGAAGTTCAAGAACCAGAATGGAAAACCCAGGGCATCAGAGTGTGATTGGTATCAACCTACATTTTGTCTAGGAACACCAAGGCTTTCAAGGCTTTACGAGACAGAGAATGACCCATAAAATAGGCTTTTACAACTACCAAATTGTTGGTGATTCCCAGAGAGACACAGACTTCATATAGCTACTTTATGTTTTCATTCCCACTTTCCCATTTATTAGCAGATAAATGTAAGGACTCAACGTGTAAGTTCACCTGCAATTGGCCAGAGCAACAGCATCACCAGACGTATAGAGCTGGATGTCATTACCTATAGCAGCATGCTCATACTGTCTTGAAAGGCCAAAGCTACAGCATCTTGTTAACTGCATACATTTGCCTCAGAATTGTACAAGAATGTTTCATGCCTTGGAGAACCTGCAATTTTGCTGTTTTTTGGATTTGAAAATCTTGACACCTCCATTACAACATTATTGAAACTGATGCTTTTCAGACAATCCAAACAGAGACTGTTGTAACTTTGAGGGCAAGTAAGCTACAGAAATACACAGAAGTTAGCAGGAACCTGCTATATATGGTGTTTCTGATTCTGGTGATGGCAAATTACCTGGGCAATCTCTTCTTCTGCAGCACAATGTATCATGATTAAGATGAAATCCCTAAAGCAGAAAACTGATCCCTTCCTGTTCAAATCTCTTTATTCCTGAAGATAATCTTTTCCCCACAGATGTGTCAGTTCCCCGCACTAGTGGCCTGGAGGGAAAGGAGGACTTGTCTTCTAGAAAGTTCTTCAGCTTCCAAAGCTGAAGTTAAAGCACTACCCCAGCCTCCTCCAGTGGATACTTTACTGATTAGCCTTAGCTCAGGAAATCAGTGCTGAGCTTTCATTTATTTTGCCTTCTTGTTAACAGTAGCACATTACTGTGTAGTCATTTATCATGTACTGTTTCAGGTAAGTGAAAACGAAAGCTCTTTTACAGGTTCCGTTTGCTATTTGTGCTCTCTATAGCACCATTAATTTCAGAACAGGCTATTAGCTTGAAACACTTGTTTGAATTATATCCATGCGTTTCCTAGCTGAGGAAAGTCAAGCTGATGTTTGCTGTGTTTAAGGCTACACAGGATATTACAGCTCCGTTGCCAGTTAATTGCTCTTGTTGACTTATTTGCAGGCCAGAGCTAATTTTTCAGCTGACAGAACTAGACCCTCCTTTAAGCAGCAAGTGCAGTGATGACAAGACAAAAGTTGTCATGGATGACGTTACTTAAAGGGTTTACAACAACTTCTTGATTGTCCATTTCAGTACACTTTCATCGCTGATCAGTGAACACCAGTAATTAATAAAGAAATCAAAATGGCAGCCATGTTTCTCACCAAATTCTTCTACAAAATACAAAAGTCTAGACACAATTCTAAAATAACACTTCTTTGCTATCTCTGTTTTCAGTAGCCAGTATGACACAAGATGAAGGGCTGTACACACTTTTCTAGAGATGCAGTGTATACTTCTTAGGAAAAATCAGGCCTTTTGAAAATCCCAATTCATATAACAGAAGCCAGTGCAAACTGGGAAGGTGGAGAGAAAAATCTTAAAAAATATTCTCAACAGCAACAAATTGAAATCGGGAACAATATGACTATTTTTTTGCACATTGGGTAAAGGAAGCAGCACCTGCATCCATACCATAAACCAAAATCTATGGCAGTTTAAGTAATACAGAAGAAAGCTCGAAGAGCAGAAATGAAAACATCACAATCACATTCAGGCAGATCTGAAGCTATGTGAGAACTGGAAGTCAAAGGTAATATAGTTTGAGGTTGATATTTTATCTTTTATCCCTGAAGCTGAACACTTATTAAGTGACTTCCTCTCTTTGAAAAAAATAAAACAAAACAAACACATATGGAAAGGTGGATTTCCCTTCCTAGAAATTGTTTGCTTCCTCAGAACTTTAACATCCTCTGTTTTTCAAAGTCATCCATCTATTAATAAGAAAAGCTCAAAGACCATTTTTTGCCTCAAGGCTTTTCAATTTTTCATCAGCTTGGTCCTGTTCAAAACAGAAATTCTCAATTCTAACCCTCAGACAAAGATCATTACAGGCAACAATGGACTAATGAATGTTTGCACTTCAGAAAACTAAAGGATTAAGTCAGTGACTTCTGTGATCCTCTGCTTCTAAAACAGCTTAAAAGCTTTACATACACGGAAAAACAAAATTGGGAAGTTGAAAGGTAAACTTTCTCCACTAAATTTATACAGGATAATCACCTCACTTTTTCTATTTTACCTCCTGAAAGACAACATAGAGCTTAAAAAGTTGTCAAATTACAATGTTATATATAAAACCATTAAAAGGAGACACATCTTAGCAGAATTTTAATTATTACAAATTTAGTGTCCACAACACAATAAGCTCCTTGCATTTCCTTGCCTTCTGCTATGAATCCCTTGACTTGCAATTTAAGCTTATACATATTCAATTCCTACAGCAATTAAACAAATTGCTCATAAGGAAAACCTTAGAAATGCATTTAATGTTTGTTTTTTAGCCCTTGCATTCTGATCAGCAGGGTGACAAGGAATTACATATGATCTTTATCTGAAGACAAGAGTTTGAAACCAGAGTACAACAGCAGAGTGGGGGAGATCACTAATAGTTTTACGTAGTATCTGTACAGCTTTTGGTTATAAATAACAAAATCAGCTTATGATAGACTGGTGGCATGAACTACCAACACGTGAGTTGAGAGCAAAATCTAAACTGTCCCGAAGGTGAGTACTTCAAACCATTTTTATAGTACTTTTAATAACAGAAATAGCATTAAAATATAAACAAAACACCGTGCTATCAATTATGTGATCCATACCTAAAGAAGTCAACATACAAAATCTTTTTATGATACAATATTGAAACATTGCTGCTTTTGTAATGACAATGAGGTATCTCTATTTCCTTGATTCATCCTCTTCACGAAACTAAGGTGACCATTTACTGTAATTTACATGGTGACGTTTCAAACTTTCAGGTGTGTCTGATACAGACAGCACAGAAAGTTAAGCATGGTGTGGATTTGGGGTTTTATTGAATTTGTAGGATCCCTGCTTGAAATGCAGAGCATAATTCAAAAGTCACTTCTGATGTTCATCAAGTTTTAGGAGGCAGAACCAATTATTTATCTATCAGGACAATCAAAAAATACTATAAAACTTGTGTATATACATACGTAAAGCCATTGCCAGAAATAAATATACTTTAAATAAGATTAGCAAATTCATTCAAATCAAATGTCAACCATTTCAGCACAGATGTTACCAATGCTAGTAAGACAAATGCGTATATGAATTAAAACCAAAACTTACTATTTCAAGTGACAGAAATAGACAAAGGTGCAACTCTTTATTTCATCTTTTATTCCAATCTTTCCTATATTCTCCAAAAGACACTTACTAGGCATTTTGGGCTGAACCTAAAACTGGAATAGTAAAAAGTTGGATACTAATGCCTTTTCAGTGGGATTTTAAAAGGACACAGATTTCCTGTTAATGAATTCAGGGAGGACTTATATGTCTTCAAAAGGGAGAATACAGACAAACAAGAGCTTCTGAAAAAAATACAGTCTATAATAATTTAATTTGTAAGCTTCGTTTTGCTAAACTTATCTCTGCCTTCTTCAGACAAACAAGTATTTAAATAAATTCTACATTCCTTGTTTAGAATTTTTCTTTGGAAAGAATACTGCATACACCCTGATTTGAGGTGACTCACAAAATGACCTTGAAGTCATGACCTTGCTTTTAAGTCTTGTTCAGAGTAGGTTCTTACAAGCCTAAACATGAATTTTAACTTCAGCACTTGCAGCAGGAGATACTAATTTAGCATTATGAAAAGCAGGAAATTAGATTTCACAGTTTTGCAAATCCAAGGGTACAAATTCTACCCACCAAAAGGGGGTAGGTGCCTCAGAGTATAGTTCCAAACCCAGCCCTAAAAAAGTTCATTAACAAAACTATTTACTTTTGGCCGCTGAAAAGCTAAAATTCCTTTTAGCTCTTTAAAAAGGTCCTCAGTAAAAACATGACAACACTACAGAAAATAAGCCCAATAATAAAAAGAGTGGCTTCCTCTAAGATTTAATTTACATATATGGTTACAATGTTTTTACAATTTTAAGTATTGAATATAAATCTTCCACAGCATTATCCAGAGTTAGTTTAGAAAACCACGCTTTTAATGAACATAAAGAGAAGCTGTTCCTAAATGTACTGGAAGATAAAGTCCATAGAAGTCTAACTAAAATTTATACGATACTGAAGATGACAGTAGAGTTACATACATTTCTGAGGAGACTACACATAAAAAAGTTTGCAATATAATTATTCTTTTAACCCACGTTTGAAATCAAGCCACCTTCAAACTTCCAGTTCAGCTGATAATTTGAAAATCAAATACATCCACTGAGAAATGGACACGTTCATGAAGAATTTGTGTCCTACTACACACAGGTGTATATAAAGTAAACCACACAAGGTATCCCACTAACATTCTAATGCAGTTTTGCCCCAGTCAAAATGATTTGGTACAAAATCAATGGTCATGAATCAGAATGGAGGACTGTCAGCAAGTATATAGACACGGGAAGAACAGATACCTCAGTGTCAATAGCTGTTTTATAGATGGTTTGTAGTATGGACTTCAGAATCCTCAGATATTTCACATTATCCCAACTGCTGCTGGAGGACAGCTAGAGAGAATCCCATTTCTATAATGGATATTCACATAACTATGTATTTGAACACACAGGCCAAACTTGTAATGCTTCATTTAAAGTGCTTATGAATAGCCAAGACTTGAGTGTTTGGGTCTCCCAAGAGTAAAACGCAACATAAAAAGTAAAACCACAGAAAAAAAATCTGTTTTCAGATCTGCAAATTGGGATTGGAATTCTTAAGTGTACATATGAAGACCAAAAAACAATTAAAAAATAAAAGCTGCAGCATGCCCTGGCACACTGTGTGTATTAGAAATTTGACTAGAATGCAAATATAATTACTGGTTTTAAAAAAAAAACCAAAACACACCACAAAAGACCTTGAATACTCAAGCATGTGAATTCCTCAAGGACCTGGCTCAAACTTCCTCACACCTGCTTCCCTTCACTCTCCTAAGCAGTACGTCGTAGCTGTTCTTGTGACGACTGATTTGTCCACAGCTTTTTTTAAGTCTGACCTTTTTTTTTTCTTCCCCCTTTTTTTTGTGTGGTAGGAATAGCAGGAATGCTATTGTTTAGGCTTCAGCCATCCCATAATTTAACTATAATATCTGGGCCCGCAGTTTTAGGTAATGCTTTCTGATCTATGCAAAACACATCCCATGAGACCAGTCTAGTTTTTTGCTCTGAATGCATCGTACCTGTCGCTGACACCCTACTGGCTCCTTGTCTTCTCACTGCAGCAATTAAATCTTTCTCCTCTTCCCTTTCAAGCACTTCCATAATTCTCTTCCTGTCTCCTCTTACAAGACTCAAAAGTCTCATCACAGCTTTGGACAACATCTGGTCAGATTTTCACACGTTTCATCCACTTGTAAGAAGCAGAGCCTTTTATCATAAGAACCCTTTCCAAGTTTATCTACAAAGCTCCTATATGCTTGTTCCTCAGATTCCTTTTAAATTTTGATTTCTGCTATAGAAAATCTGGAAACTACTGGCATTATGGTCAAGTGGTGGTCAAAGCTGCCTGTTAATAAACCTGTTCTTCACTTTACCTTTGCAATCAATTTTATGGTCAGCACCTATTGCAGAGAGAACCTGACCCTAATCCTTTCTGTGCTTGCTGATGCTCTAATATTGATAGGAACAATTACTTAAACTCAAGAGCTTCCTTCTGAATAGCAACTCAGTTGACAGTCTTTTTTATCTGTTCATTAGGAAATAATTCATCTGCCCTTTCTCTTCTGATGGCTAATGATACAGAGAGTGAATGCCAGAACTGCAAGACAAATGCATCTACGTAGAAATAGCACAACACCTATTTGCTGTTGTTCCTTTTGTCTTCATACTGACACGTTTATTTTCATTTGTGGTTTTCGGCCCAGTAGCAACTTATTTACACTTTAGCAAACTCTATTTAAAATAATTACACCACTAAATATTTTAAAAAGGAAACAAATTCACACCTGGATTAATTTAGCGTAACATCTCTGCAATTATCTTTGCCTTGCTCATAATAAAACCATTGCCTCCAGTTGGAAGGCATCCTCCTAATGTTTCTCTATAGAATGTGTTAACTAGAACAGGCACAGATTTCCAAAACGTTCTGTGGAGTTTGCAGTCCTGATGATAAAGTGTGTCCTGAATCTGGCCTTTGCTCGAATCCATAAATCAGTCATCTGTGAATCAAAGGCGCTGGCAAAAGCATGTGAACGTGTAAATCTACAGCTATGCAAATAAGGAATTAAAAACCTCTCTCTTGTACTTGTTTAAAAGTAGAATGATAATCTGCAAGGCTCAGATTACATGATCCGTATCCAGAGAGTGACCCTTATAGAAGAGGTCTGTTAAAAGACTTGAATTTGCCTGATTATCTGCATGTATGTCAAAACAAAGTCTTTGGTTTGGTCTTTATTCTACTGTCAAGCCTGTCAGTGTCTCACTTAGCTCTCATACAGAAGTACTTCATTTGATTAGCCTCTTTTATATTTCAGTTATTCAAAGTAAACCATTTGATTACATCAGTCAGACTGAAATTATTATTTCCTCGAGATTCCTAACAAATACCGATTTCTCCAAAGGAAAAACAGTGAAATTACCATGAATTTGATTATCTGGGAGAATGTCACTGCTTGGAGTTCCCTGTTCATTAGAAATTCACTAGAAATCAAATTAAATAAAAGCTGTGCTGGCAACTGCTGGCTTCTGACACAATTTGCTTAATAAAATGTGGAAAATGCATAACTGGCTGGAAAACACAGTGTGATGTACACGATCAATATATGACTTTAACGATATATACTGAGTGTTTTCCACTGGCATCCCTTTGAATTGCTGCTGCTCACTTGTCTCTAAAATCGTTACTGTTAGTAGGAAAAAAATACTCAGCAGCTGCTTAAGATTTTAAGAAACGTAAAGCACCAATCATGCAGAAGTCGGTAGCGTGACTTCCACATTCAAGAGGGAATTATTTATTATCCACTTCATCTAGGCCCATCACTCCAGTTTAGGATTGTCTCAAAAGCCACACTCTTTTTTTGAAATTCAAAACTTCCACAGATGTCTCATGATGTTTAAAGACAGCAGCTGGAATGCCAAGCAAAGCAGGGGCATTAACCCACCCTTTAAGATGGCCCATACCTGCTTGCTTCATCGAAGAGAGCAAACATTCTGCACTACAGATTTCCTAAATTGCCTTCCTAAAATACCATTCTTTGTAATTCTCGCCAATCAATAATCACCTCATACCAATTATTTATTCATCCTTAATTATCATAGTTCAGGGAACTACAAAAGCTCTCATTGTCTGTGTAACAGAATAGAGAATTTGAGGTTCTCAAATGAACATGAAATTCCATGAGAAACAGGCATTTAGTACCTTACAAATGTCACTTTGCACCTACTTGAAAACTTGGTGCCAACGATATCTTTATTTCAGGTTATATTTATACTTACAAAAAGGGAAATATTTTTAGTTTTATAATTGTGTCTAAATTTTTAATATTAAGAGAAAATGAACACTGAAATACAGACAACATTCAAGCACCTGATTTAACTGTGTATCCCACATTTTGTCCTACTGCCCTGAATCACTATTTTTCCCCTGTGGTTGCTTTAAATAGTGAAAATACTGTTCATATGCACAGAGACCTCTGCAGTAACACGTGCAATCTCCAGTTCATGCATTTTTTAGACATCAGAATTGATCCAAATAGCTGAATCATGCACTGCCTCCCCCCTCTCATTTGCTAAAAAAACCCAACTTTGGCAAGGGATTAGCTTTTAGGAATTCAGTCCTACTGGATATCAGTCAGTTCTAGTCAGGTTCAAAACAATTTATAAGATTAGCTGTAAACAGCAATGAGATGTTTTGTTTGTATTTGCATTTTATTCCAACCAAAAGCAGTCTTAATCCTAACTGTTAGGAATTGAAATTTGTACTTTTACAGGTTTTGTGTACAGTCCCCTCTCCTTTTGCACGTAATTTCATTAATCATAGTAAAAATATATATCTTACAAATCATAACTCATTCTGACTTTTCTATGTATGACAAACTCAAATACTAAGAGCTCTTCCACAATTTACATTTCAGAAATGTCTATTTCTATTCTTTTATTGGTATTCCTTATTGCTAAATCTAGACGGGTCACTATATTTCACCAAGAACACCCATCAGATCTCTATAATTAGCTAATGTGTCTTTCAAATTCTTAGCTCAGGTACAAATATTTATAACTTGTCGACAAAGGAAAACTTGTTGCATCTTCTGCACCATCATCACTTTAACTACTCACATGACGTTTAAGTAATAGCTATGCTTTGCTGCAAGATGCCAGGCTGTGATTTCTGGGGCTTCCCACACTTGTGGGTATCTATCTCACTGAGAAATATGTGGCTTTATTAAACATGACACTCAAGGTACTCTATGGTCATGAAGCTTTACATTCAGGTGACACTTAATGAGTCCTCTGACATCATGACAACACGCTGGAAAGAACGCTCCATGGCTGTCCTGCTCTTGACACAGTCCCTATCACTTCTCATCATGAGCTTCACCATCCAGCCCCAAGCCTCCTAAGAAGCACTACAACTACCTTAAGTCTTGCTGCACTTGAACTGGGACCTCACCTATTGATGCTGCTTCAGAAAGGAAACAGACTCATTGTTTATAAACTGTCTGAAAACCCACAAAGATGTCTCCCACCTATTTTGACCTTCACTTGCAATTATTGATTTCCTAGTAGCATAACTGTAAATGGAACCTTTAGAAATCAATGCATTTTACTGTTTTCATAAGCCTTGATGAATATGATTTTCAGCCATAAGAACTGCAGTTACTGATTCCATTCCCCTTGGGTTTCTTCATGCACTACTGCCTTTCCTTTGGGTCTTGAAGAAGCAAAACAGTAAAACAACTATGCTGGTGGACAAATTTAGCTCATCAGCAACTGCTGCTAAAGTAGGGATAGCTTTAGTTACCCATCAAACGGTTCAGTTATATACTGCTTTAATACTTGCACAAAAAAATGCAAGACAAGTGCCCTAAAAATAAGTAAAGCTTTCATTATTCTATGCCTCAGCATTATTTACCAGTTATTTTCTGAAAGGGCTAACTAAAAAGTTTACTGTATAGTTTGACAGAGAGGAGAAAGTGTTGCTTTTCCTGCTGTTGCATTTCCCACGCCCCATCCTTCAAGGCTTGGGATCTTCAGCATCAACTCTTAAAAAAGTGTACTATGTTACTCAGGTTACTTAAGAACACAGACCACATCTGTGCTTTTCAGCCCCCTGATGGTGGTTGGTGAGGTTTTTAAGGGTGGATGAATCAGAACACTATCTTTATTCAGTACAGAAAGGAAGAAAAAAAAATAAAATCAATGTATTTAGGAAAAGAAGTTAGAAATAACAAAAGAAAAGGCTCTGTCTTTGGAATTTCCTGCTTTAAAGCAGCATTAGTTGTGATGTATCACTGTTATGGAACAATACATCTGAACAGAAAAATATATTTCATGCTTCAAAAAAACTGAAAGCAGGAGTGGATGTAGAATGTGGTCATCCAGCACGCCCTTACTCAAAGATACACACTGCCCTTTTTAAGTATTTGCTTCTCTCCCTTCTCCCCCTCATACATGAGGTTTTCCATTACATCAGTGCTTTTGAAAGTCTTTTTAGCTTTTGTTTTATCCTTAGAATGTTAAGAAGCTTCATAATTTCCAAAAGATCAACTTTTGTTAAAACACTTTCATGAAAAGATGCCACGCTATTTGAAGAAAAATGATCACAAAGTATCTATGGTACACTCATCTCTCAAATAGGAAGCTACATCTAACTGTAAAGTAAAAATACAAACTGACAACGAGTAACACACTTAATGCCATACTGAAACTGACGTGGGAAAGGATCAGAGTAGCAGGACACAACACCAAAGTATACGTTTATAAAATTCAAGTTTACAAACAAGCAGGAATTGTCAATTTTTATTTCCATGTTTGTGCAGACAGCCTGGCTGGAGCAGAAATATTGTCCTGAGGTCACACCTGACACACTTTGCCCGCCCCGGATGCGACCGCATCGTTGGTGTATTATATTCAATACCCGTTCCTGCCGATACAGAAGTGACATTCGGCTGTTCCAGGGTGAAACACTATACAACGTACCCTAATTCAATAGCAGAGTGTGTTCCTGGGCACACGCCGTCACACACAGGGTGGTCATATAGGTAAGTAGGCAGAGAGCAGCCCGTAGCTGAGGGTAGATAACACGGTCCCACACCAGCTCTCTCATAAGGTTATTGCGCTCCACAGACGGTGCGGTTCTTTGATGCTTATCACTGTTTGCTCCAAGCTGATTATTTTAAACAAACAAGGCACCAAAGAAACTGCTACACCACTTGATTCCCCCACCTTCGATCATCCTGTTCTCTCCTTTCTGTTACTATTTGCACCTGCTGCTACGATACTGCGTTTTCGGATGCACCTGCCTGCTTTTGCTGTGTTGGTATTCTGTTCGGGAGCACAACACGTGGGCCCAGAGTCACCTTCGAAGGTCACCAGTCCAAAAAAATGTCTGAAGTGACTGTAATCTTAAAGGATGGCAGCTGACGTTATTTACATCACTGCTGATCGAGGGAGAGCCTGACTTTGCACAACCTATAGACTTTCAAATCACGTGTGATCATCTCTTGGTCAGAAACCGTGACTTCCACTGAAACCTGAAAAACTTCAGAACTTCAACTGAAACTTGATGTCACCCTTTCCAATGCAAAAATAGCCAGTTTGTCCCGTGTCATATTATTGTCAGGGCCCTCTTGTAAACCTTCTGTTGAAAAGTACATTTCAGTTCATCGTAAGCTGAAAAATATCCCTTCTCAATGATTCATGCCCATTTGATTTCTACACCAGTGACCCAATTCTATGCCTTTGTACCTTACATCATATGGAATTAGTTCACACTGGATACACTCTTAGTTGCTGTTTCTTACCTCTAACTCATTTAAATTCTTCCTCCACACCAGATTCTATTGCACCACCTCCATGGCCATTACTGACAGTCACCAACTTGATTTACAAATAGCTCTTAGAGGATCAGATGTTGACAAAGAGACAGTAAGGAAACAGAGGGAAGCTGGGAATTGATATGAGGGGAAAAAAAAAAAAAGACAAAGGGAGAAAAGCAGAATGGAAAGAACACAAAATATCACTTTAAATAACACTGACAAATCAGAAGCACCTAATGGGTGCACACTGCTTATTAATTACTCATAGACAGCCTTCCCTTGTTTTCTTACAACATAAATTGTTCATAGTGAGATTATGTCCACCTTGAACTGCAAAATCCTTCATGTTTTGCATACTGCTGTATCTCTATTACTAGTCTTACAACAAAAGCTCTCTATCTCTTTGTTAAAGGCTTACAAACACCTTAAAGGAAGTCAGCTGTGCTTGTTTATAATTTTCCTTATAATTACAGACTCAATCATAAATATTCATGTAGTACCACACTGTAAATGCAGGTTCCACTTTATAGAATACAGAGGAAAACAGTTCTGTAAGCTATTTATTGTGTGATCCCTACACAGAGGTATAGAAAAAGAAATCGGGGGGTGCATTCACGCAAAAATAAAATCCTGGAATGATTCAAGTAGATGGAGATATTCCTGTTTCCAAATGCAATATCTCATTTAGGGAATAATTGCTGAACATGCTTGTCCAAATACCTTTGCAGGATATATATACAAAAATAACACATTGGAATTTGGCTCCTAATTACAGAGCACTGGTTACTAATTTAACTATAAAGATACCAGACCTCAAATTCTTGATTTGATGCCCACTCAACTGCCCAAACAAATGGCTCATCTCAGTGTGATTTAAATCTACAGTCATTAAATAGGAGTTAAGACCAAAATATAATTTCATTTTCTACAATGCAAGGTGAATCAGAACGTTTGGTTCAGTTGTCAGAATAATTCAGTGCATTTCAGCATCAGCTAAATCAGGAATTGTATTTACTCAGTAAGAACACACAGTTCATACAATGCTACTTTTTAATACAAACGTTATCTGTACTGAGGGACTGCAGTTTTATTGACCTAGGTCTAACTACTGTTTCTGTCTCTAAAGCAGATGTGTCGTGACTAATAACTAATCAGACCAATTCAGTTTTCCACTGAAAATCTACAGCGCTAACATCTAGACTCAATCAAGACGACCTCTCCCATTTCCGATTATTCCCGTCCTGTCGCGGTTTTATTTTCTCTCCCTTCTCCAGCCCACCTCAGAATCGCCGAGATTGTTTAATTAAAAAAAAAAAAAAAAAAGAAAAAAGTTTAACGTCCGTGTGCTATTAATGCACTCGTGCTCCATGTGGAGCGCCGGTTTCCTTCCTTTTATCGAGGGCCAAAGGCAGAGGGACACAATGGGCGTGTTGTGCTCTGTCTAGCACGGTATGTGCGATGTCTTTAAAATAAATAAATAAATATTAAATAAATAAAGGCGGTGCGAGCTGGCTGCAATACCGCTACTCTTAAAGAGTCGGACCACAACCTCATCAACCCCCACCACCGGGGTCTATCGAAAGCTGCGGGGGCGGGGGGGGGGGGGGGGGGGGGGGTATATAGAATAAATAATAATAAAAACAAAGCTGGTTTTTATTATGACCTACATATCGCGCAGCGGCCGTTGGACAATTTAAATGTAGTTACGCCGAGGCCGAGCACACACAATGCATCCGCTCCCCCCTCAGCAGGGCTTACGGCTCGCAAGTTGTTACACCCCCCACACACAATGAGACACACACACACGCACATACGGACAGAAATCCTTTCTTTTCAGCAGAAAACGAAAGCACGAAACGCTACCCGCTATCGGAAACACCCTTGGGACCCGGCCACCGCGCCGACATCTGTAACGACAATGCGATCCCATCAATTAATTCAGCCCCCGCTCCAACCTTGCGACGCGGAGATACCTGGCCGCCCGAGGACCGCCACGGGGCGGATTTCTCCCATGTTTTTCCTCAGTTTTTCCCTCAGGAAAGCGAAGCAGCGGGTGCAGAGCCGTACCCTTTCTCTCACAGGACACGCAGGTGTCCCCTCAGGGACAAGCCGCGTCCCCTTCCCCGCGGCCCGGTCAGCGCCGGGGTCCCGCACCTGCCCGGGCGGTGAGGCGGGGAAGGGAAGGAGGGAAGGGAAAGAGGGGAGGGCGGGCACCCCCCGCTTCTCCCGCTCACCGGCTCTCCCTCC
Organism: Scolopax mira; assembly: GCA_004320125.1. NCBI lineage: Eukaryota > Metazoa > Chordata > Aves > Charadriiformes > Scolopacidae > Scolopax > Scolopax mira. The sequence goes on from BJBW01004383.1 coordinate 50,170, forward strand.
GAGCAGCGGCACTGCGGAGAAACCTCGCCTTTCCCACACAAAACCCGGCTACGCTGCCTGACAGCGGCCGCCCAGCGCCATCGAGCCGCCGCTCCTCCTCCGCCCGGGCGGCCCCCGCTGCCCTTGTCAAAATGGCAGCGAGGGGGGGGTGGTGTGTGGGGGGGCCGAGCCGCCGCAGGTAACTCACCGGCCTGCCCCCTGTCCGCCCCTTCCCTCCGGCCAGCTTCCCCGCGCACTCCCCCGGCAAAGCCCGGCGCGATGTGTCACATTGTTGTCCCCCTCAGCAAAATGGCTGGTCGCTGGCTGCCGGCGCTGCCGCAGACGCCTCATTGGGCTCCCCCGGCTTGCCGGAGCCATGGCAACAGCCAACGGCCCGACGGCACCCACCGCGCCGACGCCGGCAGGGGCGGCTCCGCGCTCCCCCCCCACTACCCCGCCGGGCCAACGACGGCCTCTGCGGGGTTCTGCGTGTGGCAGCCGTTGGGCTCCGCACCCTGACAAAGGGTCGCCATCCTCCCCCTCCCAACCCCGCTCCGCAGGGCAACCGACGGGGACCGCGCGGCCACCTCTAGACTCCACAGGGCAACCGCGGGGCCACCGAGGGACCCCCCCAGCCCCTCTCCCCCGGGCAACTGATGGACTCCACAGGGCGACCGCCGCCCCTTCCCAACACCGTCTGCAGCCGCGGGGGGAGCAGCCCTAGCCCCCCGGCTTTATTCCTGTGGCATTTTGGGGTTTGATCCCAGCTAAAAGGCTGCAGGGGTGAGGAGCATGGGCTGGCAGCAGGGCAGGCCAAGAGGCTGCCAACGGCCAGAGGAAGTTGTACAGTAAGTTTAAAGCAGAAACATCGTTTGACAGGGCAGGGTATTTATTTACTCGAGGTAAAGAATCTTTTAATCAATTTAAAACTGCCTGTAAAAAGTGCCCCCCTTCAGGAGCTGTCATTATCTCACATCTCAACCACCTAAAGAGTCAAGAATAAAAGTCAGAAAGCACACGCAGCAGCCTGAAACCTAAAGTTCATTGAAAATCATTTAGAAGCATTAAGAAAAAAATACCTGAGTGAGCTGTATTTCATACACAAGATTCTTGAGTATTGATTTGAGAAAGATGGTTCTGTCCCTGCCTAGTCATTAACAGGGTATCTATATTTTTGGTATCTACATATTTTGGTATCTACAACAAATCATGGAACTTCCTTGTTCACTGTCACACTTTTCTAGAGCTAGAGGAGGTTTGTCACCTCTGAGCTCTGCTGCTCCACCCCACCAAGTGGAATTTCTGCTCTCGGAGCCCAAGTGGTATCTCAGTGGGGTCCCAAACCAAGAACTAAAAGTCCGCTGTGGTGGATTTTACACCTTTCTTCCTTCAGCATCTTCACCCTCCTTCCCTCGCAGGGTAAGCGTTAGTTTCTCTGAAATTGGGTGTTACCAAAGGAAAGTGACCTGGGTGGGGCTCACCAGGAAATAAGTAGGTAAATTCTGTTTAGATTCCTGATGTGTCGGAGCTGAAACATTCCAGCTACATTTAAGTAGGTGTTTCAACAGTCACACTTTGACAACAGTCAAACTTAGTCTTGTTTCTTCCGCTCTTAGCCACCTTTAAAAAGCTGGATGGATGTCAACATCTCTCAAACAGCACTTGGGGTTCAGACCCTGTGCAAAAGCATCCTCAACATATACTTTCTGTGCCATGATTACTGTCCAACAGTACTTTTTTTTTTTTTTTTGATCAAAAAGGGATGTCTGTTGATTTGGCAACTCTATTCTGAAGCTTTTGGCTGGAAAACATTAAACCACTGAAGTAATTATTTACGCACAAACTAAGTATTAAAACAAAACCTGTCTGCATTACAAGAATACCATTTCACCATGATTAGTTCACTAACTTTTTTGTTAATAAGCAACATAAGACAGGCTATGCATCCAGTCCCTTGCTTCTTAACTCAATAATACAGTCACTGACTCCTCCAAAAGTAACCTCCTTCAGTTAAGTGAAGACACAAGCAGGTTTTATATCACTTTATTACACTAAGCTACTGTGGTTATTCTCATAATGCTCTCCACAGGCAGAGTTTTTGAAAAAACTAGAGGTCATGAGTTTTTAACCAATAGGTTAGAACTTGGAGAGGTTTCAGGACACAGATGTCCATATCTCAGTATCTGTAATTATACAGGTATCTTAACACACAGTGGAAGCACCATATATTCATTAAAGTGTTCCTGAAGTTATTTTTTTTCCACTGAAAAAAACCAGTTTGAAGGTATAAAACTTCATAGTTTTATGAGGGAGGGATCTTGAGGGATCTAGAACTATGTAATACAGGCACACTTCCATGCACTTAAGAGCTTTTGCATGTGGTCTGCAAAAAGGACTTGATGACATACATGTACATAACAACCTGCTTTTCAGTGACATAGCCATTAGGTAGAAGTTAGAAGAGGCTTAATCCAAGTGCAGATTATGGTTCCAATTCAACAATTAAAGCACAGAGTTTGAGAGCCTAACCTGCCTGAGATTCCCAAAAAACCTCCTCAGAAGTCCCAGAAACAGTTTCTACTGCATGCTCTGCACAGACATAAAGCTTCTCCTGACAAAACCCACTGTGAAATCACTACATCAAGGATGGGAACTGGACCCGGGGTGCAGCTGCCAGAGACCGAATAACCTCTGATGGGACCCCAAAGCTCAGTTACCAGTAGGTCTGCGTGCCTGGGTCTAGGAAAGGTCCGGTATCAGGCAGCGGAGATGGTGGCTACTAGCCTCCTTCCCTTATATATATAAAAAAAAATAAAATTAAGTGCAAGGCAGAGAGTCACACTGACCTTATAATGAGTATTTAAGTGCTTAAAGATAACCGCTTGCCTGCTGTGTTAGAACAGGGCTGAAAATAGAACACATCATTTGGTATCTCTACTCAAATCCTGCTCTCACATGAATTCGAATGAGCTTCCTGATCCCACTGTAGCACCTTGAGGACAGCTGCTCACATCAAAAGCCAGAGCTGAAAGAGAAGTAGTGCTCACCAATCCTTCACCAGAACATTGCTAAGGATCTTCAGTTTCTAGACAGAAATAGCAAGCATTATTCTCAGTCATATCTATAGATAGATACTGTACCAACATCTCATTCTCCGTTGTAATTTAGCCCTTCCTGCCGTTTTCCTTCCCAAACTACATTCTGTCTCAAACCAGCCCCATAGAACATAGAATGTAAGCCTCCATTAAAGCAACACTTCATTCTTATGACTTCTTCAATCACCTCAAGAACTGTTATTTGCATACGTTTCATTAAAATTCATTGTTTTATGAAAAATGAGATTGCTCTCTAAAACAGTTTTAAAAGCATGGACTATAACAAATATTAAAAGATATTGGCACCCACAGACAGAAAATGTCAAAAGATCAGATCCCAGTTAAGAAGCAATTACTATATTAAAATCAGCATTTTATTTCCTCCATCATGTTGTAGTTTTTCCTAGGTGTATTTGACTATCCAAATAGGAAAACGCCTACTGTTCAGCCATCCTGAATATCGTTAATAATTACAGACCTTCAATTTCTGTAATCACTTGATGGTTAATTTAAATGAAAAAGGCTCTACAATGAAGACAAATTGGACTGCTCTAACCATAAATAAAGCATCATCTATCAAAAAAACCCCAACCTACTATAAAGTCTCCAATATAAAAATATGGTAATTTTTTTTTTTTCATATTGGTCAGTCAACCTGCTTAAATGCAAAGCAGTAGGTAAATAGAATGAATATTTTTGAGTATGCTGAATTATAGACTAGTTAACACTATTTTTCCAACATTCCAGGTGACCACAAGCCTGGAACCTCACCGCACCCCAATCTCTGATTACCAAGACATCAGTATTACTAATTAACTGAGACACAACATGTAGAAGAGTTAACTGAAATTCAAGCAGAAAGAGTTAATTTTATTCAGGGTCACGTTACTCATCACAAGTTATACAGCCATAAAACTGTATAGAAAAGATGAGAAAAGTAACTCTGATTTTCTTAAAAGCAAATATTTAAAAATTTAAAGGGAAACCCTGCAGCCCTTTTGTAATTAGAGATGAAAGTGTCTTAACCTAATAAGAGAAGATATCCCTCATGTTTTACAGCAGCGCTAAAGTTGCTACTGCATTCCTGGAGCAATTTCCATGCTATTCCCATCCCATATTTAGTATTTTACTTTGATGTAATTCAGTAAAAAAAGCAATAGTGAAGGTATCACTGTCTATTCTCAAATATTAAGTCTTCCTAAAATTATTTTAACTACTTTTTAGCTGTTTGTACACAAAGTTTTAGATTAATTTTAGCTGCATTGTAAGTAAAGGTGAAAGACAGCCTGGAATAGAGAGATACTCACTATCTTCCTTTTCTATTTGCTTGGTTACCAATTGGATTCATTAAAACATCATGTATTACAATACCTATCTATGTTGTTGTCACTTGTCACAAGAAAATATTTCAAATTTTACTATATATCGAGCAGACATTAATTCATATATAGTATGTGAACTATAGTATGCACGAGTGTTACGTTTTCAGATCTTTAGGACACTATTCCAGAGAAAACAGTGAACTTGGGGTCATGAAGGCATAGTATATGAAATCATCCCAAAAATGGGAGCTTAAATGTCCAGTTTGAACAGAAAATAGCAAACATTAACAACACAAACCCTAACACAGAGATGAGTAGGTGTCTTAAAGGTTATCCTCCCAGTTCTTGAAATATTACCAAGACATCAGCTGTAGTCTAAAGTGAAATAAAACATGAGAAACTGCTCCTGAAATGCACTATACTTTCAGAGTATGCCAAAAGTATTGCCAAGACAATTAATAGATTCTCTGGTCAATTTGTACTTGACAGTTTTCCAGTCCTGATTGTGTTGTGTACTGACAGCTCCATTAAATAGCTGCATTAATTCATAGGCCTAAGCAGGAATTCAGATTAAGTTGATTTAAATTCTTGATTTAAATTCTAAAGAACATCCCAGGCCACCTACTTTCCAGCGTCCCCCCAAATTCAAAGGTTTTTTTTCGCATTCTGAACTGCAGAGCCCTACAAGCCTGTGACCGTCCAATGTCAGTCTGAGCAGTAATTCTCTCTCAAAATGCACAGAGGCCTGAGCTCATGCTAACAGTGGCAGAATTTTAAGAATTTACAGTAAGAAATTAAGAATTTTACAAGAAATTTTCTGCTTCCTGGTTTATGGAAGCATTTTTCCTTGGAAAAAAACCCACACTTGGCAACATACATTATTAAGT